>CP139506.1:197458965-197569369 GCA_021014915.2 Artemisia tridentata subsp. tridentata
AAATAGAGACTTAGTCTCAAGTAATAGATATGAGTTTTATGAGTTTTAAAACCATCGTGTTTTAGTGAGATTAATTTCTCTCTCTGAGAATAGAATTCTCAGTCTATCTGTTGAAGAATTCGATTAGGAGAATTCCTTCTGAATAGCAGATTAGCATCTATAAAAATCCATCGCATAGCAAGCGAATTATCATTTATCTTCCATCACCAATTCATTTTGAAAGAACCAAAATTATCATCCACTATCATACACATTCAACGATTCATATTACGTTGAAAATCATAAAGCAAAAGCAACCATCAACCACTACCAATATTCTCGTTGAAAATCATTTCATTTCAAGAATGAGTTTGCACATGCACGGACCTACGACTAGCCACTACTCCACTAGCATTCAATCAAATTAATCAAAAAATTTGCAGGTATTTCGCCCGTGAATTCCGCGTTCCAATTCTGGTATCAGAGCGAGTAGAACCACTGTTGTGTGCTCCGTGCATTACATCGAAGGCAAATACGCCCTCTAATCGGTGTGGTCTTGCACGCATCGGTGGGGCTTGATAGAAATTCAAGCCTTGACGCTGAACCCTAACGAGAAAGCGATGATGACCAGCTGAGAATGACGAATCGTGAAAGCGATGATGACCCGGTGAGCCCCAAATCGTGAAAGCGTTAGGCGAAAGCGTCCGCATTAAGTTGGTTGTGTCTGCTGGCTCCAACCCGGGTGTAGATTATCAATCTCTTGATGGTCTCAAGCCCGCGATGACGGTTTTCGAGTGATTATCTTCCTGGATCGTTGTCAACCGGGCTTGATTGGTTCACAAGCTCGTGATGGGTACCGTCGCTTGTGGGTTCCGTTGCTGCCTGGTCTTGCTTATATATATGTGCGTGTTCGGACTTGTTTCTCATGCCTCGTTAGCGATTTGAATCCATCGCTTTGCGTAGATTTGACGATGTTGCTGTGCGTGAGTTGATTAAGCCCGAGCTTTCGATCAATGGCTCAGCTACGGAGTCGTTTCGTCTTTGTTGAATGGGCTCGTTTCTTTAGGTGACTTGATCTGATGATGATGTTGCTGTGCGTTGATTAAGCCCGAGCTTTCGATCAATGGCCCAGCTACGGAGTCGTTTGGTCTTTGTTGCGCGAGCAACATGAGCGACCGGTTCCTTCTACGTGGATATATATAAGCAAGCGATGATGCAACGGATATATTGTATTTGTTATGTTATGACAAATGCAAACGCCCCTTTAATAAGCAAAATGATTAAATCCAAACACCCCCTAAACAACCTGCAGACTGTATAAGCAAGCTGCAAAATTGTCAAGTTCATTTTTTGGTATATGTTGACTTTTAAAAGTCAAAATAAGTCAATTTAAATACCCCCTAAACAACCTGCAAACTGTATAAGCAAGATGCAAACTGTCATATTTGCAATTCTACCCATATCCATAACGCAGACCCTACATTCTATACACCTGCAACCATAATACATACTAACCAAATATATAATCTTTAACCATCATCAACAAAATATACATACCAACCATTAATTAAACCATCATCACCAAAATATACATACCAACCATTAATTAAACCATAATCAGCAAAATATACATGTTAACAATCATTGTTTTGAGTAACCATCATCAGCAAAAACATTCACTTCTTGATTACATCACCAACAAAACCTAACATTTGAGCTTCTTGGTAGGATACTTGAGCTTCTTAAGGGGGGGGGGGACTTGAGCTTCTTAGGGGGTGGCACATACCACTCATTCCTGTTTTTGCTTGAGCAACCCACAACCGCTCCAAGACCAAGTACTACATTTGTAATCATTTCCATACTTTTTGGACTTTTATGAACAAGGGTGTTAACAGGTTGTGAAGTGAAAGCTTTCAAAGTGGAAGCCTTTCCCTTTCTAACCCTTGATGTGGAAGCAGTAGTCTTAGAAGACAGCAACCCAACATTGTAAAACCCAAAAATCCGTAATCACACTTAATTACTAATTTGAACGTTTAACCTAAGTTTGATATTAAAAATTTCTCACATTAAACTATATGTCACACACTTAAATTAATATGAATCATAAACTATACAATAAAACTTAAATACAAAAAAAAAACCTATATATGTCCTAAGTCTATATAATCGGCCCATTTTATTATTTATATGATGTACACATTTTTTTTTCCTTCCTTGTGATTCTAGAACCGAAAATTTTGGTCACTTCCCCCTCTTATCACACGCCTAAAAACCACAAGAGATAAACTCAAATTGATTTCTCATTAATTGGAAGATTTGGCTTTCCATCTTTTAGCACAAATCACGGATTCTTCTACAAAATATATACGCCCCCTCCTTCCTTCTAAAAACATTATACGGTTCTTAAAATCCCCCCAATACCGATTTCTCTCAAAAACCCTAGCAACCATTTTTTTTCTCTTTCGTTAGCCCTTGAAGATCGAAGGAAGAAGGAGCTTTGAAGCTTGTTGAATCGGGATAATCTTGGGTGTGTTGGTGTACTAATTCGTGAGTCATTGTTCTTGCCTTCCTTGCCTCGTTAAAAATCTGCCATAAGGTACTCTTGGTCTTCTTGTTACTGCTTTCATTCAACACCTTAAAATCAATACTAAACATGTCATGCAAACTATTAAAATCATGCTAAATAAATATTGGTTGCCTTGTTGAATCGGTGGTACGTATAACACATGAAAATCACACATGAAATCATGATTGTATGCGCCTATATGTGGACTGTTGTTGGGAATTAAATATTCTGAAGATTAAGTATCAAGAATTACAAGTATTAACAGTTCCAATTGCTGAAAAGAATTCTCTAACAGTTCCAACTACTGATGTATATCTTAGGACTGCTCAAGTTATAACTAACCGTTCTAACTGGTAGTACAAAGAAGGGACTGCTAGTTGATACTGTTGAGTTGAGACTGCTAGATGGATAAGTATTGAAAAGATATTTGTGTACTAAATTCAAGAATATACGGTAGATAATATCTTACCCCATGTGCTTAGTTAACAAGTTGTGTACACAGATACATGTTGTATCTTATGTACTGACACACTCAAGATAAGTTAGCAAGTAAGTCGGCTAGACTTTAAGCAATATGTAAAGATCTTCTTGAACTATAAAAGAAGATCTTAGTCTCGATATTATGTGTGTTCAAGTGTGTTATTATTTTAGAACTCATATAACTGTTAGAACTAGAACAAACACAAGAATATTACAAGTTAGAAAAACTTAAGATTCAAGGTTGTAACCCTAGTGATATTTCAAGATCACTCGTATTATTATCATTAATAATATTGAATCGTTTGGTGATAATCTTTATGTGTTCATTGCTGACTAACAAACATAACAATTCCATTTCCATAACATACACAACCTTCTAAGTGTGATTGAGTGAATTCCGCGCTCTTAATCATATTAACACAACATATCATATACACAAAGTTGACAAGGTTTAACCACCTTATAGTGTATCTAGGGTCCTAACAAGTGGTATCAGAGCAAGGCTGATATAGTTGTTTTTAGAAGAAACAGAAATGGATGTACAAGATGTTCAAACCAATGTTGCTGCAAAGTTGCCCATGATCAAACCGAATGAGTTTGAGTTATGGAGGATGAGAGTTGAGCAATATTTTATGGTTCAAGATTATGCTCTTTGGGATATAATTCAGTATGGTGATTCCTTCACTCTAGGCTATTCAGATGTTCTTATTGAAGGGAAAACAGTTAGAAAAAGAAATATTGGACCAGTTTCAAATGAAGAAAAGATACAAAAGAGAAATGATCAGAAAGCAAGAAACTTGTTGCTTATGACCATTCTTGGTGAGCAGATGCTATCTTTTAGCAAGTATCTTGATGCAAAAACTCTTTTTGAAGAGATTTGTGCATGGTTTGGTGGTAATGAAACTACCAAGAAAACACAAAAGACATTGCTAAAGCAACAATTTGAAAACTTTACTGCTTTTAGTAATGAGTCTCTTGATAAGCTGTTTTCAAGATTACACAAGCTTGTCAGTCAGTTAGCTGTGTTGGGTGTTGAGACAGAGAAGGAAGATCTCAACATGAAGTTCTTGAAAAGTCTACCTGATGAATTCCATACTCATGTTATTGTCTGGATGAACAAACCAGAAATTGAAACAATGAAACTTAATGATTTGTTCAACAACTTTAAAATTGTTGAACAAAGTCTAAAAAGGGGTGGAAATTATGGTACTAGTTCTGGGAATGTGGCACTTTTGTCAACTCCCAGTGTTAGTCATTCAGAAGGGGTAGATGAAATTGAAGGTGTTTCTAATGTTACTTATGGTGGTCCTTCTACTAGTTCACAAAAGGATGTTGCTGGACTTGGAGATCCAACATTCTATGCCTTTATAACCAGTCAATCTAATGGTTCTCCTCTAAATCATGAAGACCTTGAACAGGTAGATGATGATGATTTGGAAGAGATGGATATTAAGTGGCAAGTTGCCTTACTTAGTATGAGGGCTAAGAAGTATTGGCAGAGAACTGGGAAGCAGATTACCATAAATGGTAATGATACTGCTGGGTTTGATAAGAAGAAAGTGGAATGTTTTAACTGTCATAGGTTGGGACACTTTGCTAAAGAATGTAAAAGCCCAAGGAAGCAGGATAATAGGAATACATGGTATAAGCAAGAGAGGAAGAAGGAAGTACTGGTGGAAGAGCCAAAGGCTATGCTGGCTATTGATGGTATTGGATATGATTGGAGCTCTATGGCTGTTGAAGAGGAAGCACCACCAAATGCTGCTCTTATGGCCAATGAATTTGCTCTAATGGCCTTTTCTGATTCAGAGGTAGATGCCATTTCTACTTGTACTAATTCATGTCCTAATCTTAAAAATTATGAAGACTTTAAAAAGAGATTTGATGCTTTTAGAGAAGAGTTAATTGATGCCCTTCATAATTTAGCTAATCATAAGAGATGTATAGGAGTTCTAGAAAAACAAATCCAACATTTTCAAAAGAATGAATCTACTTTTACTGATGATTTGAATGCTTTAAAAAGAAATGTAGAATTCAAGGATGAGTGTATTGTTATACTAAATGAGTCACTAGCAAAACACAAAAGAGAAAAAGAAAATGTTACTTTAACTGTAGATGCTTTAGCTCATGCCTCAGAAGGAGTTAATAAAATCTTTGAAGCTCAAGTAAACAATAAGGTTAATTCAGGTGTAGGTTACAAATCTGTCCCTCCACCATACAGAAGTGTTCATTCACCTCCAGGTGTTGACCTAGCACACACAGGTTTAGCTGAGTTTCAAGAACCAATCATGGAATATGGTTCTAAGGCTAGTAAGAGTCTTAAGGTAGAGAAGATAAGTAAAAGTTTAGATAAAACTTTACTTTATCAGGACAAGGTGTCCTTTGTTAAGAAAGGAGATGCTATAGTTGTTGAGGATTGTACAACTGATAGTGATGATGAAGAAGAACAGGTTATGTCTAAACCTGAAGTGGTTAAGAAAGTAGGAACAAGTGTTCCTAAGATAGTCAAACACAATACTGATAGGCCTAAATCAAACATTAAGCATGTTAGGCAACCAGTTAGATATTGTGAGCAATATAGAACCACCAACAAGCCCAGAGGTAACCAAAGGAATTGGAACAACCTCAAGTCTAACCAATTAGGTGATGACTTTGCTTTTTATAACAAAGCTTGTTACACATGTGGTAGTTTTGACCATCTTGCAGCTTTCTGCAACCAATGGGTATCTGGGTATGAAAACCATAGAGTGAACCACAAAAGGCAAACACCTAAATCTCACTTTCACTCTAGTTCTAAGAAAACAAACCCCAGAGTAGTAAAAAAGAAGTCTGGCTCAAACTCAGATCCTGCTGCTAGACCAAATGATCCTGCTGCTAGACTATTTGTTCCTGCTGCTCGACCATTTATGACTATTAACCCAAAATCAACAGCTAAGGGTGCAAAAACAACTTTCAAACATGCACCAATAACTGTTCTAAGGCCCATTCAAACAAAAGCAGTGGTCCAAAAACAAGTTTGGAAACCAAAGAGTAAAACTACAAAGCCAGCAGTTAAGACTACTTGGAAAGCAGTTGATACTGCTGCTTGGAAAAACAGGGCAAATGCTGTTAAGGCCTCAGCATGTTGGATTCTTAAATCCAATGTTGCATCAACTGTCCTTAAAAGATTAAATTACATTGATGCAAGAAGCAGATCCAAGTCAGTAATGGCTTGGATCCCCAAAAGAAACTAACACTCTTATTTGTGTGCAGGAACATTCAAGAGATAATCAAGAAGATCAAGGATTCTCAGATAGTGGATGTTCAAGTCACATGACAGGCAACATGTCTTATCTTTCAGATTTTCAATCATTCAATGGAGGATATGTTACCTTTGGAGGGGGTGTTCGTGGCAAAATTTCTGGTAAAGGTACAATCAAAACCGGAAATTTAGATTTTGAAGATGTGTACTATGTAAAAGAGCTAAATTATAATCTTTTTAGTGTCTCACAAATGTGTGACAAAAAGGACAATGTTCTTTTCTGTGAGACTGAATGTCTTGTACTTTCTCCTGATTTTAAGATGCCTGATGAAAGTCAAGTACTTCTTAGAATTCCTAGAAAAGGCAATATGTACAGTGTAGACATGAAGAACATTGTTCCTAAAAAGAATTTAACTTGCCTAGTTGCAAAGGCCACATTGGATGAATCAATGTTATGGCATAGAAGGCTTGGTCATATTAATTTCAAAACCATAAATAAAATTGTTAAGAATGGTTTGGTAAGAGGTTTACCTCACAAAAGATTTGAAAATGATCAAACATGCATTGCTTGTCTAAAAGGCAAACAACACAAAGCCACTTGTAAGCCCAAGATTTTTAACTCCTTCAATCAATCATTGTTTATGCTGCATATGGACTTATTTGGACCTGTTTCAGTAAGGAGTATAATGCATAAGAAATATTGTCTTGTTATAACTGATGACTATAGCAGATTTACATGGGTTTTCTTTTTAGCTACTAAGGATGAGACATCAAGCATCCTTAAGGATTTCATTACACAGATAGAAAACCAAGTAGACAAGAAAGTGAAAGTCATTAGATGTGATAATGGGACAGAGTTTAAGAATAGAGTTATGGATGATTTCTGCAAATAAAAAGGTATTAGGAGAGAATTTAGTGTTGCTAGAACTCCACAACAGAATGGAGTAGCTGAAAGAAAGAATAGAACACTAATTGAAGCTGCTAGAACTATGTTAGCTGATTCTAAGCTACCTATAACTTTTTGGGCTGAGGCAGTCAACACTGCTTGCTATGTTCAAAATAGAGTTTTAGTTGTGCAGCCTCACAATAAGACATCATATGAACTTTTTAATGGTAGAACTCCTGCAATAGGATTTCTTAGACCTTTTGGATGTCATATAACAATTCTCAATACCTTAGACCATTTAGGAAAATTCGATGGTAAGGCAGATGAAGGTTTCTTAGTTGGATATTCTCTCAATAGCAAAGCTTTTAGAGTATACAACTTAAGAACTGAGAAAGTAGAAGAAAATCTACATGTGGAGTTTTTAGAAAACAAATCCAATGTAGTAGGTCAAGGACCAAAATGGCTATTTGATCTTAAGTATCTAACCAATTCTATGAATTATGTGCCTATTGTTGCAGCAACTAATGATTTTGCAGGTTCACAAGCAACAAATGAGGCTGAGTTAGAAAAGGATCAATCTGATGTCATAATGCCAATATGGTCAAGTACAATTGTGGAATCAACTTCAATAACTGATGAATCTTCTTCTGGCAAAGCTAAATAAGGTGTTGAAGATGAAAGCAAGAAAGGTGGAACTGAGATTCAAGACAGTCAAGTTAGCAGTTCAAAAGCAGTTTGTACTGCTGAGACAGAGCATTCAACTGCTGGAACTTCAGAAACAAAAGAAGCAGAATTCTCGGATAATGAGGTGGATTTCAACAATCTTCCATCATCTTATCAAGTTCCTACTACTCCACAAACAAGAATTCACAAAGTTCACTCCATAGATAATGTGATTGGAGATGTACAATCAGGTGTGAAGACAAGACAACAACTGATGTCTTCAGACCAACAAGGGCTTCTTGATGCCCTTTATGCTTCAAAGCAGCATGAGTTTTCAAACTCTTGCTTATTTGTATGTTTTCTCTCACAAGATGAACCAAAGAATATTCTGAAAGCCTTAGATAATTCAAGCTGGGTAGAAGCTATGCAAGAAGAGCTTCTTCAATTCAAGATTCAGAAAGTATGGGTGCTAGTTGATTTACCTAGGAATGCAAAGGTAATTGGCACTAGATGGGTTTTCAAGAATAAAAGGGATGAAAGGGGAATAGTGATTCGAAATAAGGCTAGATTAGTAGCCCAAGGGTACACACAAGAAGAAGGGATAGACTATGATGAGGTTTATGCTCCTGTAGCAAGGATTGAGGCAATTAGGCTTTTCTTAGCTTATGCTTCATTTTTAGGCTTCACAGTTTATCAAATGGATGTCAAGAGTGCATTTTTATATGGTAAAATTGAAGAAGAGGTGTATGTTTCACAACCTCCAGGCTTCATTGACCCATTACATCCAGACAAAGTGTACAGAGTAGTGAAAGCTCTATATGGCCTTCATCAGGCACCAAGAGCTTGGTATGCAACATTAGCTTCCTACTTATTAGAAAATGGATTTCAAAGAGGAAAGATTGATCAGACACTTTTCATCAAACAGCACAAGAAGGATCTTCTGTTAGTGCAGGTGTATGTGGATGACATTATCTTTGGATCTACTAGGAAGGAGATGTGTTTAGAATTTGAGAAACTTATGCATGATAAGTTTCAGATGAGTTCTATGGGAGAACTCACATTCTTTTTGGGTCTGCAAGTTAAACAATCATCTGAAGGCATATTTATTTTTCAAGAAAAATATGTTGCAGAGATACTTAGAAAATTTCAATTTGCTGATTCAAAAGTGGCAAGCACACCAATTGACTCTGAGAAGCACCTTCTGAAAGATGAAGATGGAGAAAGTGTGGATGTACACACTTACAGATCTATGATAGGCTCTTTGATGTACCTTACATCATCTAGACCTGATATCATGTTCCCTGTTTGTGTTTGTGCAAGATTTCAAGTTACTCCAAAGGTTTCTCATTTAACTGCAGTCAAGAGAATTTTTAGATATCTCAAAGGTCAACCAAGGTTGGGCATATGGTATTCTAGGGAATCTTCTTTTGACTTGGTAGCATTTTCGGATAGTGATTATGCAGGTGCTAGCTTGGACAGAAAGTCAACAACTGGAGGATGTCAATTCCTTGGGTGTAGACTTGTCTCATGGCAGTGTAAGAAGCAAACAAGTGTGGCAAATTCAACAACTGAAGCTGAATATATAGCTGCTGCAAGTTGCTGTGGTCAGGTTCTATGGCTTCAAAACCAACTCCTTGACTATGGGTACAATTTCTTAAACACTGTTATTCATATTGATAATAGTAGTACAATTTGTATTATTAAAAATCCAGTGCAACATTCTAAAACAAAACACATTGAAATTAGACATCACTTTATAAGAGACTGCAATGAGAAAAGATTAATTCAAGTACTTAAAATTGCTTCAGAATTCAATTTTGCAGATCTGCTAACCAAAGCTTTTGATGTTGGAAGGTTTCAGTACTTGGTAGCAAGTATTGGAATGCTTAATCCTTAATGATTTTAAACTTTGTGTTTTTGTAAATAAATTTTTTTTTCTGCTGCTGGCTTTATATGATACTGCTGCTATTACAAAAGTTTGTGCTGCTAGTACAAATTTAAAATGTGTTATTCATACAGTTGGTCTTATGATTATTCTAATGCAAGACAAGTACTTTGTACATTGTTTTTTTGGTTTTAGACTAACAATTTCAGGTATGAATATGTGAACACAAAAGGATGTTTCAAGTGAAATGGAAGCAGCAAAATGATTATATTAGTTGCTACATATTAGGTTTATGATGGACTAAGTTTGGGAATTTATAACTCCTTAAAACTTCTTTCTTGAAACCTAGTTATAATATTTCACATTGAATTGACGACTTAGTTGATCAGATAGTAACTGATGCAACTCAATTTCTATCATTTTATACTTTTAAGTATAATGTGCAAGTCTAAGGACATCTGATAGAAAGAACAGCTAGTAAAAGTGAATCTAACACTTGTGTTAGAGGCAACAATTACTATGAGCTGGAAACCCTGTCAAGAAAGCCTTTTGAATAGGTTTATCTTTACACAGGCAGTTATTTATAACTGAAAAACATTGGTTCTCACACAACCAGAGGTTGCTTTAAACCGAAATTTTGATTAAGTGTCTGTTATACACTTGATCCCTTCAAAATGGTTGAAAGCAGTATGGTTTTTCATAATAAAATCAATTACATACTGCTAAGTCAAAAAGTTTCTTAAAAGGATTTTCAAGAGATTCAGAAAAACCATCCATTGATGGACCATGAATCAAATGTCCACTGATTTACCTCTCATAGGAGTTAACACACCTAGAAGTGATGAGGGCAGTAACTTAAACTCTTAAGGAATTGATGGCTTCATGTACAACATTGTCTGAAAACAAGTTCACATTGATAGATCAGATAATGATGGGATGATGGTGAGAGATCTTCCAAACAAGGGGAGGATAAAATTTTATTTACTTCAGGGGAGGAAACATCTCAGGGGAGGAAATAAAAACCCAAGAAAGGAAGACAAACACAATGTAAGGGAGGAAAAGACAAGAGCATACAAGATGATGACATGGAGGTTGAAAATGACAAGAACATTCCAAAGGAGAAAGTTCTATCTAGGTCAAACGAAGAAAAATTTCAATTTCAGTTTACCACGTTTGTTCATCACTTGCAAAGGCATGCTGATAGATGATTTCACTTGTTGAAACAAGCATCCAAGATACACAGCATCATTGCCTCTTATAATTCCTCCATCCAAGGAAATTGCACCATCTTTTAGTCCAAGATTGGAGCAATGTGTTGATATTGTTAAAGTCAAAGATCAGAAAGCAGATGAGCTTCTAAGAAAGATATTCAATCTCTCAGAACAGAAGAAAGTTCAGATCAAGGGTCTGACTATGAAGTGTTTGAAAGATCTTCACAATCCATAATTTAATTCAGAAACATGTTAAAATGGATTCACATGTTTAGGGGAGGATTGTTGGGAATTAAATGTTCTGAAGATTAAGTATCAAGAATTACAAGTATTAACAGTTCCAACTGCTGAGAAGAATTCTCTAACAGTTCCAACTGCTGATGTATATCTTAGGACTGCTCAAGTTATAACTAACCGTTCTAACTGGTAGTACAAAGAAGGGACTGCTAGTTGATACTGTTGAGTTGAGACTGCTAGATGGATAAGTATTGAAAAGATATTTGTGTACTAAAGTCAAGAATATACGGTAGATAATATCTTACCCCATGTGCTTAGTTAACAAGTTGTGTACACAGATACATGTTGTATCTTATGTACTGACACACTCAAGATAAGTTAGCAAGTAAGTCGGCTAGACTTTAAGCAATATGTAAAGATCTTCTTGGACTATAAAAAAGATCTTAGTCTCGATATTATGTGTGTTCAAGTGTGTTATTATTTTAGAACTCATATAACTGTTAGAACTAGAACAAACACAAGAATATTACAAGTTAGAAAAACTTAAGATTCAAGGTTGTAACCCTGGTGATATTTTAAGATCACTCGTATTATTATCATTAATAATATTGAATCGTTTGGTGATAATCTTTATGTGTTCATTGCTGACTAACAAACATAACAATTCCATTTCCATAACATACACAACCTTCTAAGTGTGATTGAGTGAATTCCGCGCACTTAATCATATTAACACAACATATCATATACACAAAGTTGACAAGGTTTAACCACCTTATAGTGTATCTAGGGTCCTAACAACTGTTTTTGTGTCACTCTTTATAGCCCTAAGTTATAACTCGTCAAGCCTTAATAAGATCATTAAAGATGCATTTAATATGTGTTAAAACCTGAAAAAGAAACCCTAGAATTAATTATTGTTCGATTAGGGTTTATAAGGGGTTAAGGATTTGCTTTCTATCTCAACTGCATGTTGTTCAGAAAATTAGGTCGGGTTTAAAGGGGTCTAAATTGATGATGACAATGTGTTTTTGCAATATTTTTTAGCCTAAAACTAAGGTCAGGTTGTGTACTATTTGCATATGAAATTTCATAATTTTTGGTGGTCGGATAGATGACTTTTTTATTTTTAGAACATTAGATGTCAATCCTGAGTTTAGGAGTCTGGAAATTCAGCTGGTGTTTTTGAATTTTAATTTCCAATCAGTGAGGAATTAGGAGGTCTCCTTTTACAGGTATAATATTTAGGATGTATGGGACTTATTGGAATTTTTATAGATTTTTATGAAGGGTTCTCATGGGGTAAAAAAATGCAAATTTTTTGGGTGTCTGTGCAGTTATTTTTCTGGGCAGGTTTGGGAAAACGATTTTTGAAAAGGTACTATCACTTTGAAATAAAATCTAAGAAAATTACAGTAAGTGCTCAGCATTTATAGGTATCTGTGATAAAAATTTTAGCTTTCCAGTAGACACTTAAGTATGGTTTAAAATTCATAAATATCAAGACCAGAATGAGGTAAAATCTGAACTATCTTTCAAGTTAAGAATTTAGTATAACCTAAACCCATTGAATGTGTTTTGACCTTAATAACATTGTAACATTAATTCGGATACTCTTAAACATGCGTTAACCTACTTTCAACCTAACCCTATATTTAATTGATCTTGCTTAAATTGGTCATCAATGTAAATTAAATACGATGTAAACCCTAATTAACTAATTATTATACTTAAACCCTAACTTTGTTATATATTGGTTTTAAGTGCATTCAAACCCTAGACTTAACTGATTATCATTTCGAAACCCTAATTTGATCAATTAACGGGAAATTACTAAAATTGGAAAGTTACTAATATCGAAAAGTTTCTAAAATCAGAAAGTTACTAAAATCGGAAAGTTACTAAAATCGGAAAGTTACTAAAAATGAAAAGATACTAAAAATGGAAGGAAACCCTAAATAAATATAATAAGTGAACTGATAAATAATAATTGATCCATAATTCATGTAGATTCTCTGAAGAAGGAGTGATTCCCGTCCCCGTGTTCATTTCCTTTCGTTTTCATTGCTTTCATTTCATTTGCTAAGGTACGGATATTCTACCCTTTCTCAGTAAGGGTTTCGCATGACTCTTCGATCCTTGACTTTATTTCATTCGTTATGATATTCGTTGGTGATTCCATTTGATATGATTTCTTATGATATGATAATTAGATCTATGTCATTTAACATAGCATTCATCCCAGTTAATATTCTTTTGTTTAAATACACTATAAATAATTCGTTTTGATGTGATATCTTGTTTATTATGTTACGCGAGCTAACTAGTCATGGAGGTACCATGGCCATGTCATTGAGGCACCAATGGCATGACACTATCTGTGGCGGTGTGATTGGTCCACGACGTTCCCTTCTGATATGTATATAATTAATGAGGTCGTGCACTTATTTGCCATTTTGGTACGCCAATATATTTGTCAGAGTACAGGTGTATGGTGGTGTACATGTTTTGTTTTGCAGGGAGCGTATGGATGCATCCTAGGTTTGTTTTGTAATATGTTTCTGATATGGCTTTGTAGTGAATGGTTTGTGTGTGCCATACACCCCAGTTCACTTTTGGGAGTTCGCTACTCCATTTGCTATGATTTTGTTATGACAGGATATGATATATGCTTGGATATTGGTTTAAGGCATGTATCATGCCTTAGACGTATGTTTTAAGCTCATGGGCATTTCCGTATGATTTTATGATTTTCCTTATCATCTTTATGACTCACTAATTCTTTTGACTCTTATGATATATGACATCTTTGTTCAGCAGATCCTTATGATTCCATTTCGTACATTTATTCATGATTAGATATTCGTTTGTTTATATCTGTTCACTGGGCTTTTTAAGCTCAGCCGCATTTTCTTTTTCCCTGCGGCAGGTATTCAAGCGGGATGCTGGGATTTGAGTGATGAGAGTAGGAGCGTTTAGAGGACCAACCCAACCTTTGTTTCCCTACCTTTTTGGAATTAGTTTATGACTTATGTCTTGGTTATTTCATTTCATTCTAGAGTTGGATTTGATTTGTATTTCTTTGGAAGTCATTTTGTTTCATGACTTGTATTTATTTATTTAAGTCTTCCGCTTGCGTTTATTATGTTCTGATTGACACCATAATGTGACATTTTGACCCTTGTCGGGTTGGGGTGTTACAAACATCATCATCAGATGTGTCTGAAATATGGATATCATCATCAATATCATCATATGAAATAATTATGACATTGTAACACCCCCAAAATCTGGTTTAGCGGAAGCATACATGTCACTGGGATGCTACTTAATTGGTATCACAACACAAGGAATAAAGAACGGTTTTAATTCAACCGTTTAAATTATATTTCATATTCAAAATGATTTGTTTACAACGCTTCAAAATGGTGCGAAAATATAAGCCCATTAAAGGTTTCAAGTGGTCCCAATTATATTAGAGTCTTCTATGACCATGCCATGCCCTGCCAAAAGTCTTCGCCACTAAATTATCGCCTTAAACCTGAAAATACATGCTAAAAAGTGTCAACACTAGGTTGGTGAGTTCATAGATTTGATTAAAACAGATCATGTTACACAGAATATCATACAGTTTGGTATTAAAGTCTGATTAATCAGTACGCTCGCCATGACCAGTACGCCTGGTAATGTAAAAGAAAATTTTAGAAAAAAAGAATTATATTTTTTTGACTTTTATTTAATTTAATATGAATTAAAAACTGAATTTAAAATAAAAATAAATTTAAAATACTAAATGGAAATGAAAAATTACGAAAATTTACAAGAAAGTCCTAAATGATGTTCTAATCCTAGGAAAAATAAAAGGGAGTCAACAGCTTATTTGAATAAGCTGTAAATAAGCTTAAAAGAGAAATAAGCTTATATTGGAAAAACTGGGTTAAGATATTAATGGTGTAAGATTATAAATAAAAAAGACCCAAGGGCAGTTGGTGTTGGGAGTGTGTTGTGAGGCTTAGGAAGGTTGGAGGTCCAGGGTTCGAATCCCTTGGCCTCCTTTTTGCTAATCTTTTTTTTTTTTTTTATTATTCTTTTTACAAACTTAATAAGCACATAGAAATAAGCTAATATTATAACTAACACTATTTTTAAAAACTACAAATAAGCTCATAAATAAGCTAGAAGGACAGATCAGTAAGTAAAAGAAAGAAATAAGCTAAGGCTATAATCTAATGGACTGTTTAAGCTAATTTAAGCTAAGTGTGAACTAGAATAAGCTAAATTAAGCCAAATATGATCTAACTGAAATAACAACCTCAGAATAAGCTATAATCAAAAGCAAATAAGCTCTAATCCTAAATTGTTGGGTCCTTCAGTACCCAAGAGTCGTTAAACAAGATTTGAATGTAAATTACGCTAAGTGTTAATCAACCGAAAACACAATAAGTCACTGAGTGAACAGTCACTCAGTGAGTTACCTTCAAGATACTCAGGACGAGTCTAAAAAGAAAGATTCACCACACAGTAAGGCGGTACTCACTAAAGTGGCACTTGAGACGAAGAAGAAGGTAATGGATCAGTGAGCGTTAGACAAGAGCTCACTGAACCCCAAGTCTCCTCAACAACAATGACTGAAGACTGAAGACAAATGTCTGAAGAACCTAAAGCCTAAAGAAAAGGCGGGATAAAGAGGGAAGGTTTGAGAAGATAAGAACAAGTCTTATCTGGGTCAGACAAACCATCCCTCAAGTGGCTAAAAGTCGAAGAAGTGTAAGGTCTGACACTCGAAGACTTTTTGGCGCAATCCTATTGGTTCTTGGAAATGACAACTACTGTTGTAGTTGTCAGACACGCTTCCTATTTGTTTATCTAGTTTTAATCTTCAGTACCTTTGATCTGTTTGCCTATAAATAGCAAACAGATGAAGAAAAGTGGGGGAGGTATTCTTGTGCAATTAAAACTTAGACTTTCACATATACCCCTTTTCTTCTACAAAGAGTAACGTATCCCTGAGATAGCTCAGTGGGTCGAATTGTTACCACTTAAGCATAGCTTGAGTTTAGATAAGAGACACCATACCTTGTCTATTCAATCCCAAGTGTTTGTTCCGCAAAACACTTAGGTAATAGATTCTTTGACTCATTTCTAATAAGAATTTAAACGTTGAAAATACTGTATGTTTTTATATTAACGTTTCATTAACTGTTAGAAGTAATCATTACATTGTATTAGTCATAAACACAAATAGATTAACTTTCTAGTTAACTCTAAGCGTGTTAAGGGAACAACAAGTGGTATCAGAGCCTCTAGTTTATAAAATCTTTCAAAATTAACCAAGAGTGCTCAAGGTTTTTAAAACCAAGATCCTACTATGACTGATGCAAATGTGCCCCAGCTAGTCGACAAAAAGGGTGGAAGCTTTTCAGCTGTTGCCCCACGACTTGAAGCTGGTAAATTTAGCAAGTAGAAAAAGCGAATGCTTTGCTACTTGACTGGTATGGAACCATACTACATCACTTGTGTCAAAGATGGTCCTTATGTCCCAAAGACTGCTGAAGGGCTAAACAAGCCTGAGGCTCAATGGACCATTGATGAGAGGAGAGTGGTCAATCAAGACCAACGCCTGAAAAGCATCATTATATCATGTCTTCCTGACGATATAATGGAATCAGCCATCAACTGTTCAACAGCCAAGCAAACTTGGGATGACTTGGTCAATAGCTTTGAGGGTCCCTCAAATACCAAGGAAAACAGGGTCATGGACCTGAAACTTGAGTATAATACTTTCAGGGCAAAAGACTCTGAAAGTCTCTCTCAGACTTATACCAGATACAAGACCTTGATAAACGAACTATCAAATGATGGTGTAGTTTGTCTAAGCATGAGACAAATGTTGGCTTTGTCAACAGTCTCCCTGAGAAGTGGGTAAACTTCTCACAAGGCCTGAGGTATGCTAATCACATTCAGACCCTTGAGCTTCCTGAGATCTATGGGAAGTTTGTCTATGAAGACAACTTAATCTCAAGGAGATACCCTGACTCAAAAGCTCTTGAGTCCAAAAAGGCCTTGACCTCCACACCCATATCAACTGCTTTTTATACTAATGGTGTTGTGCAGGACTTTCAAGAGGATTCTGAGGATGAAATTGATGAAAGGACTAGTGATGAGTACCTAAAATATTTAAACTTGGAATTCCAAGAGAGGGCACTCCTTGCTAGTTCAAAACGTTTCATCAAAAGAAACCAGTCCAACTTTTCAAAAGGAAAAGCAAATGAAACCACTGAATGCTTTAATTGTGGTAACAAGGGTCATTTTGCTAGGGACTGTTATTCTAAAACCACCTCAGAACCCTCTTACAAATTTTCAGGAAATAGTTCCTCAGGAACTAGCAAGTTTCAACCTAGAATGTTTCAGTCGACCCAACAATTTCAAAACAAGGGTTAAAAAGACTTTGAAGCAAAATATAGGAAAGCCAAGGCTAAACTTGCAATTCTTGAAACTAATCCCTCTATGTCTCAGGCTGCTCAAACATCCAAACCTGTTCAGGCAAAGACCAAGGTTTTAGTAGCTGAAGCTTATAATTGGGATGAAGAAGAGGTATCCTCAGATGAGAAAATTAGAGTGAGTGCACTGATGGCACTCTCTGAAGGTGATCAAGTGGCTGTTGGGAAAAGCCACGCAAGGAATGGATTGTGGGTAAACATCACAATGAAGAAGGTAAACACTTTACTTTCTATGGATGATGATTTTGATTGGCAGTCTTACATGAATTATATTTGTGTAGATCTTAAATTTGTTGAGGAACAAAGGCTTAACATGTTTTCAAAATATAACAACATAGTGTCAGAATTGAATAAATGTAGAGATGAATTGCTTGTACTGAAGCAAGCCAAATTAGAAATAATTACTCTACAAATTCAGAACACTGAAATTTTGAAACAAAACCAAGCCCTACAAACTGAACTTAACAAAGAAAAAGCTGTCATCCAAGGCTGGACCAAAAAGAACCCCAAGGTCTTTGATACTGTTGGTTTAATCCCTAGGAAAACAATAGGAATTGACCATCACATGGTTAACCCCTATGTAAGTCCCAGTGAATTGACCTTTGTTCCAGCTGGCATATCATTTGAGCAAGAAATGCTTCCCAAGTCAAATGACTGGATTGTCAGGGACAACCCAGTCAGTAAGTTACCAAACTTTAAGACTGGAAAGATCTTGCTTCCTGAAAGTCAGGCTTTGAAAAATATGCTTGGACTTACTGAACAACTCAGTAAGCTTGAACTCACTGAACAACTCAGTAATACTGAGTCAGTGAATGAGTCTGAATCAGAATCATATCCACCACTCCCACCACTGAATACCCTTCAGGGTGCTGCACCCAATTTAGGTCTTCCACCAATGGTCTACTCTCAACACTCTCCAAAGGAGAGGTCAGGATTGGGAAAAACACAATCCTGAAAAGACCAACATTTGAAGTCTCAGTAAATACTGATGACTCATCTTCTTCAGTCCCTTCTGAAGTAATAACCCAAAGCCCTGACTCAAAATTTGATCAGTTGGCTGAAATGGTCAGGAAGCTGGGTGAGAAGATTGCATCTTCTGAGAAACCTTCTCAATCCAAGAAGGAACAAAAACCAGCTTCCTCAAAGACCAAACCCAAACCCTCAAAACCCCTGAAAAGATGTGAACTGTGTAACTATACCAATCATATCCCTGATAATTGCTATAGAATTCTTTATTGCATGATTTGCAAAAAAGATGATCACAGGACCTCTGATCATAAAACACACCCAGTCACATCAAAGATGGCAAGCCTTAAAGCTCAGTCTTTAAACTACCCTTCTGATTCTAAACAGAAATAGAAACAAAAGGCAAAACCTTTTGCACCTTGCCCTTGCTGTGGGTTCAATGATCACCATCCTAAGGATTGTCAAATTGACAATTGTTGTGAAAATAGTGGAAGTTCCACTCATGACACCTCAGGAGGTGATAAGGCCATTCAGGCCAAAAGAGGTATGACAAAGTCAGCCTCTCAGTCTACTGAGTCTACATCTGCAATCAAATGCATAATTTATGGTAGCTCAGTCCACTCCACCACTGACCATAAATCAATTGTAAATATTAAAAGGACCCCCAAAGCTAAGCCCTCCAAGAAGTGGAGTCCTAGAAAGAACTAACCCAGTTTACTATTTGTGCAGAAACATGCCAGGGATCCTGTTTGGCATCTAGATAGTGGATGTTCAAGGAGCATGACTGGTGTGAAGGAGTATCTGCACTAGTATGTTGATGAATCAGGACCCAAAGTGATATTTGCTGATAACTCATCATGTCTCACTGAAGGTTATGGTTCAGTAAACTGCAATGGTATAGTCTTTACTAGGATAGCTTATGTAAATGGTCTTAAATACAATTTGATCAGTGTTAGTCAACTATGTGATGCTAAATACATAGTTCAGTTTGATGATAAACAATGAATCATCTTCAATGCTAATAAGGAAGTTGTCCTTATTGCACCAAAAAGACATGATGTTTATGTGTTGGACCTGACCAGTCTGACTCATAATGGAACTTGTCTCTTTACCAAGGCCACTGATACTCTCAATTGGCTTTGGCATAAGAGACTCTCCCACCTGAATTTCAAAAACATAAACAACCTTGTTAAACAAAATAAGGTCCTTGGCTTACCATCTCTTGTGTTTTCAAAGGATAAACCATGCTCAGCTTGTGAAAAAGGTAAACATCACAGAGCATCCTTTAAAACCAAAACCAACTTTTCCATCAGGAACTGCCTACATCTTCTCCATATGGATCTATTTGGACCAATAAGTCCTAGATCCATTAACCATAAGAAATATACTCAGGTCATTATAGATGAATACTCAAGATACACTTGGGTATACTTCTTGATCAAAAAGAGTCAGGCAGCTGAAACAATAATGTCCTTTGTCAGAAACATTGAAAATTAAAATGACATCAAGGTCAAACAGATTAGGACTGACAATGGAACAGAGTTCAAAAATTATGAACTTGAATGTTTCTGTGATGAGAAAGGAATTTCCCAAAAAATTTCCTCACCATACGCACCTGAAAAAAATGGTGTGGCTGAAAGGAATAATAGAACTCTCATTGAAGCAGCCAGA
The DNA here is from genome assembly GCA_021014915.2 of Artemisia tridentata subsp. tridentata. NCBI lineage: Eukaryota > Viridiplantae > Streptophyta > Magnoliopsida > Asterales > Asteraceae > Artemisia > Artemisia tridentata. The sequence continues at coordinate 197,479,251 of CP139506.1, forward strand.
ACAATGCTAAATGGATCAGTCCTTTCTAAACACTTTTGGACTGAAGCAGTAAAGACTGCCTGTTACACACAAAACAGATCCATCATTGTCAAGAGACATAGCAAAACTCCTTATGAGTTATTCAAGGGAAGGATCCCTGACATCAGCTACTTTCATGTCTTTGGGTGTCCTGTGTTTATTCATAATCACAAAGATCACTTAGGAAAATTTGATGCCAAAGCTGATGATGGATACTTCCTTGGATACTCCCTTGTCTCAAAGGCTTTCAGGGTGTTCAACACTAGGAGATTGCATACTGAGGAAACACTTCATGTTACCTTTGATGAGAGCACTGATGCTATCAGTGTCTCTAACAACTCAGTGAAAGAGATAGGTATTGATGAATCATCAAGATATCCTCCTGATGAACATCATCCTGAAAATGGTCCTTCCACTCAGTACCAAGCAAATGCTGACATCTCCTATTACATCATTCCCTATAACCTTCCTTACCCAACCATCACTGAGTTTGTTGAAGCACAAAGTACTGATGAAATCATTCAGTCAGTACAAAATACTCAGGAAACAAACAATCACAGTGATGAGTCAACCCAATCAGACACTCAAGATACTGAAGATCATCATGTGTCTGATCCTGATTGTTGACATAAATAAATGCCTAAAAATATTATCAATATTTATTCATATCTCTATGTTTTGATGATCACAAAATGTAAACTCATTAAAACATAAACTTATAAATTAAACAAGTACTTAGTTGTAAATATTCACTTCTACAACTAAAATCACTTAAGGTATGAATGAACTAATGCTTAATGCATTATATGATCAAAGGAACATTTTCTTAATAACTAGATTTTTTATAAAATATCAAAAACATTTTATATATTTTTGAAAAACATTTTTGGTATTAAATAAATATGTTTAATCTTTTAAAAAAATATGAATTCAAATTTTTAACCAAAATCAGTTAAAATGTTCCAGAAAAACCTTCCCCACAAAAGGACAAATGTAAAACCCGAAAATCTAAAACGTATTAAAAGACCAAAATGCCCTCAGTATTTCATTTGTAACCTTTGAAATTCTATTGTATTATTTAAGTCGTATGTTATGCTTGCCTTTGATATGTCACCATTTACGTGACACTTCTACCCTTGCCGGGTTGGGGTGTTACAAAGTGGTGTCAGAGCCAGGTTTGCGACTTGTAGTACATCTACCCTTGGCCTGTGAAGTTTGGACCACTAGGTTTCCACTGTAGGCGCTCATAAGATAACCTGTAAGAATTGCTCTAGGATTTCCCTATAGGAACTTAAGTTCTGACCAGTGAGGAATGGGTAGACTATAAGGCATTTGTTTAGGTATCATTACTTCCGCATCACTCTGATTCGTACCTTGCTCTTGGCTAAAGCTTGTTGAGATCACTTTTGTAAATTGAAAGCTTATGCCTTACACCTAAGATTTGAAACCAAATTAAGCTTTGAAACATTGAAATTTGCATAGAAAGTACCTGATACTATTGAACCTTATCTTTAAATTCCAACTCTGATATCTGATCCTTTTGTTAATCATTTTGATGCCTCTTCGGACAATTCTGAGAATCTCCATGGCGATGACGTACTAGATACATTCTGTTGTTTGTCTCTTGCTTTTGATAAGCACCTATGAATCTTCTGACGCTATTTGATTCCGTCTTACCCCTCTCTATCCCTATGAAAAGTCTTGTGATGTTTAACCATGCATATAAGAATGTTTCCCTCTCACTTTTGAATGATAAGATTTGTCTGGTTGATCCGTTTTTCTTGGATAGTCAACTTCGATTCCATTCTGATAAGGGATTGGTTGATTGAGCACTCGAAATGTTAACAACAATGGCGGCTACCCTGAAGAGTGAAGGCATCCCTTACAAGGCAGAAGTGTTGGCGATGCAGAAGAAGAAATCTACTCAAGACGGCGAACCTGGAGCTGATGAGGACATGTAGTCTAACTTCCCTATTCACCTTGGTTGTACTAAGATGAATTGAGAGCGGAGGCAGACTGGAGGATGAAGGATTTGAAGATCGTGCCAGAAATTCACATTACTCCAAAAAGAACAGCAGGAGGCTTGACGAACCAGACACAAGTTCACAATTTTGTTTCACCTCCGAGTATTCTCAAATTTAAGATCCTCTGATGATTTAAGTTCCTTAGAAGCATTTCAGTTCCGTGTCTATTCGTACGTCCAATGATGGCTTTGATGAATTGGAGAAGATCTGACACTTGTGGACGGCATACCTTAATCTGATAGGCAATCTGGGATTCCGATACTCTTGTAAGTAGTTGTTTTCCCTCTTGACTATGACATCGATTTTGTTGACCTCTGAGACTATAGAGTACTAGGTGGATTAAGATAGGTGGCTTTGTTTACGACTTGAGATAAAGTATGATCATCATGAAGGCATAATTGTGTGGTGCTGGTATTATTAACGTGATAATACTTACACCATATAACGTGCCCTCATTGTGGCCATAGGATATCTTGGGAAGTACCTAAGAAGTTTAGAATTTGGCCCCGTTGGATTATCCGTAATTAGTGAGACTTTAGGTTCATTCTACCTATACGTATACTCTACCTTCGTTCGTTAAATATCTGGGTGAATTTGGACTCTCGTGTTGCATTCTGTCGACCTCAGTTAGGAATCTTAAACTCCTTGAAGAGCTCTCTGCTATGGATACAATTAATTCGATTTGAAATCTTGTTCGCATCCCGTATGAGTATTCCGTTCTCTATTCTTTCTGCTTTCTGCAAATTTCGAGGACGAAATTTTTTTTGTTAGAGGGGAAGAGTTGTAAAACCCGAAAATCTAAAACGTATTAAAAGACCAAAATGCCCTCATAACTTTGAAATTTAATTAAAATATATATAACTTACAAATAAATCACAAAACGTATGAAAACGAAACAAACATGACATGAAATGATTATGAGGCACCATAAGATAATTATACTAACTACCAATAAGATTTATGACACATTACTTAGTTACTTGAGCCAAAAATCATAAATACTTATGTAATTGTATCTTTAAAAGTTATGATATAAGGTTTAAAGGCAATTAAAGGTCAGTAAATGGTTCAAAAATCATGGGTTTTGTTTTGTTGAGGCCTTGGGCCGATCCAAGCCCTCTCCCCCTTCCAAACCCACGACCAAAGACCCCCTTAAATCAGCCCACACCCTTTTTGTCCTCCACACAATAACCGAACATCCAAAAACAAAAAAGAAAACCCTAAAAACAAAAAGTTCTGCTGCCTTTGTTTTGTTTGCTGCTGTGTCGATCCAAACAACCCAAAAAGGAGGCTTAATCTTGATCTTAATTTGTGTCTCATCCATTCTAAGGTAACCATGTAACTCATACTATGATCCTTTCGAATTGTAAGTAAAGAAAACCCTAAGTTATATATGAATCTGTGACAATCTGCTACTGACCTGGAAATTGGTTCGACTTTAACCGGCTACAACTCAATGATGTGAATGGGTATTGGGATGGTTTTTGAGTCTAAAACTAAGTTCAATGAAAGGGATACCTGGGAAAATTTAGTTTGTAATTTTGGAGGCCTGGAAGGCATCTTTTTGATTTTTTTAAAATTATGTATCTGATCGGATTTGTGAAGTCTGAGAAAACAGTCCGGGTTTTTCATTTATCATTTTAAAACCATAACGAATTAGAGCATGTCCTTTGAACTGAGTAATATAAAACATGTTAGCTAATTACTGGAATTTTTTTAGAATTTTATAAATTTTCTAGACTGGGTAAGCAGATGGATAATGGTCGGGTGTTTTTAAGTGATCCGGTTCTGGAATAGGTTGGGAAAAAGGATTTTTAATTCATACCTAGAAAAATTAATAAAATCTGGAAAAATTATCTAAAATACTCATTACCCTGGGGAACGTCTCTGAATTTTTATAGATTTTATTTCGAAGGTTTAATATGGTTTATAAATTATTTAAAACGGGTCCAGGCGATACTTAGAAACTGTCAAAATATGTAAAAAGAGTGTAAATTGTTATTTTCCGAAACTAAGGGTTATAAATTGTAAAATCATGAAACTTGAGGGTATAATTCGTATAATAGGCTAATTTGAGGGTACACTTTGTAATCTTGGAAAATAAAATGCTTGATGTGTTAATAAACTAATGAGAGGGGTTAAGATGTAAACTATGTAAATCTAGGATTTCATTTTGTAACTTTGATAAGTAAAGGGGTATAAAGTGTAAATCATGAAACCTAAAGGACTAAAAGAGTAATTTGGGAAATCTAAAAGCTAAAAGGAAACTCTGAATAATTTGTGAATATTAATGAGAATATTGGAACCCTGTTAATTATAGAAATATTCTAAATAAGGAAACCTTCTAAAAATGAAAACTTACTAAATTTGGAAACCTGCTAAATATAGAAAGTTACTTAAAATGAAAGGGTTTGTAATTCTTGTCTACCCCTCTAGGTGTGAAGAAAGAGAGGTCCTGATCCACTCTGTGTCATCCATTTCTGAGTTTGTGTTTGCTTTGGAATAAGGTACAGATATTCTGACCTTCTCTGTAAGGTTTCCTGTGATCTCTTTCATGATTCTGATCTGTTTAGCCTCTGACTTGATACTTTGCCATGATTCCTTTGCTTTGAACCTTTGACATATGATATGAACCTAGACTGTGAAAACCTCTTTAATTCTGACCTGAAAATGATTTGAGAAAAAGTTATTTTAAAATGATGATTACAAATGTGATACAATACTCTTTTAATTGGGATTTTTACTAACTTTTATGAAAACCATTTTAAAAGATTATCTTTATGAAAACCCTTTTTGAAAGATCATTTTTATGAAGACCGTTATTAAAAGATTCTTTAAATGGACTCTTAATTTGAAACCTTTTTAATTGAACTGTTACTATGGAACTTGGACTATTGACCTCCTGATATTGACCTTCTGATATTGACCTCCTGATATTGACCTTCTGATATTGACCTCCTGATATTGAACCTTCTGACATGACACCCTGATTATGATATGAACCTTTGACCTTTGACCTTTGACCTTTGACTCCCAGTTTGATACCCGAGCCAAAATTTGTTCCCTAGCCATGAAGGTAACATGGCCGTGTCTGTGATGCACCACTGGCATGACTAGCGTGTAGCCCTAGTGATTTGGTTACACCGTCCCCATTCTGATTCTGATATGCATGCACACTATATGATTTATTATGGCCAATCTGTTCTGGGGGGCGAATGGATGCATCCTAGGTTCGTTCTGTTTTGTGATGATTCTGATATATCTGATATGTGGTGACTGATGATGGGTGCAATCCACGTCTTTCATGTTCTGGGAGCTAGCTACTCCATATATATCTGTTTGATACATGAGGACACCCCTCATATTATCTGGTTGCCTAAGAGGTATCCCCTCTGGTTAAGAGATTATGACTTTGAGTTTTTGATGTTGAGATTTTGACTTTGAGTTTCTGGGCTCGTGGTGGATGACTGTCCTAAACCTTTACTCTTGTACCTTATTTATATCTCGTCATTATGCTACATCTGTTTATTTCTGTTTACATTCGTTTCCGTTTGTTATATATATCTGTTCACTGGGCTTTTTAAGCTCAGCCGCACGTTTTCTTTTCGTGTGCGGCAGGTTTTAGTTGGAAGCTGGGTATGAGTGAAGAGAGTTTTTGACTTAGAAGACCTTGATAGTTATTCTGAAGTAGAAGTCATAGAAGGATTTGCTTTGACAGACATAGTATTTAGTTTTTGTTTTTCACTTGTAACCTTGTAGTTTCAGTATTTCATTTGTAACCTTTGAAATTCTATTGTATTATTTAAGTCATATGTTATGCTTGCCTTTGATATGTCACCATTTACGTGACACTTCTACCCTTGCCGGGTTGGGGTGTTACAACAAATCTGGGCAACGGACACCTTGGGCGGCCCCCTTAAAATTAAGGGGACCGCCCCCCTATTTAAGGGGGCCGGCCACGCTCCTGTAGGTTCCAGCTGTCCAGTTTTTCTGCCTATAAATACCAGCCTTCCCCTGGATTTTTACTCACCCTTTTGCACTAAAACTTTCTGTTGTAAATCTCATTTCATATCTTAAAAAAACCTCTGATCATGTAATCTTAAGCATTGGTTTTCAAGTGATCCAAGCTTCCACCATCCAAGTGCAAAAGAAGAATACTTCTATCAATCAAGACTAGAAGTATTACAACTTAGTAGCATCTTGTTACTCAAGTTGTTTGTTTTGTATACTTTGTAAATCTTTCATTCATTTGTGTAAAGTGTGTATATAAGTTGTAAACATAAGTGATTAGGCTAGAGTAGTGTGTAAGTAGTGAAGAAGGTGGATAAGTAGTTGTGGAGTAAAGAAGTAGAGTAGAAGCCTTGTAAAGTTGTGAAGTAGAGAAGTCTTGAAGCCGTTGTGAAGCCATAGCCTAGAAGTCGTGAAGCCGTAGCATAGAGGTTGTGAAGCGGTCGTGTTGAAGCCATGAAGTCCTAGTCGTGAAGTCCTAGTGTTGAAGTCGTGAAGCCGTAGCATAGAGGTTGTGTAGCGGTCGTGTTGAAGCAGTGAAGTCCTAGTCGTGAAGTTCTAGTGTTGAAGTCGTGAAGCCGTAGCATAGAGGTTGTGTAGCGGTCATGTTGAAGTCGTGAAGACATAGTGTTGAAGTCGTGAAGCCGCAACATAGAGGTTGTGTAGCGGTCGTGTTGAAGTCGTGAAGATGTCGTGAAGCAGTCGTGAAGCCGTTGTGAAGTAGTCGTGAATAAGTTGTGAAGAAGTTGTGTTGTGAAGTTGTGAGATTGGTTCTAGCTACGATTAGAACTCGACATTTAGCTTTGTGTCGTTAAACCCGTGTAAGCCAAAGTTGTGTACGGTTTTCTCCGCCATAAGGGAGCTTATTGAAGTTGTGAATAAAACTCTCGAGCTTGGTGCTCGGGGAGTGGAGTAGGGCAAGGAAGGTGTCCTTGTAGCCGAACCACTATAAATCCCTCGTGTCTCGGTTAGATCTTTCCATCTCTTACTTACATCTTTATTTATATCGTCATTACTTTTATAACATATAGGCATATATAACTGTTAGTAATAATTAGAAGTTGACTTCACATATAGATCAAATTGAAACTCCATTCAAGAAACCAAAACTTTTACAATCAATTTAAAAGAATACTAATATAACTAATAATAAGGTTCAAGTTTTATTTTTCATACAAACTTGAATCTAAGTGTTTTAAAATAAACAAAGGTTTTCATAATAAAATTAAAAAGACATAAAACTATTCAACCCTCCCCCCTTCTAGTTTTCCACAATTGGTATCAAGAGCCACGTCAATCAAGATCTTTAAAATATACTGTATTTTAAAACTTGAATCGATCTATGGAATTCGAAAAATATCTAGAAGGGGAATCTTTGCTAAAACCACCACTATTTGAAAACTATACTTTTCTTGAATGGAAAAATAAATTTGAAACTTATGTGAAATCAATTGATCTAGATCTTTGGCATGTCATTTCGATTGGTGATTTTGAAAGTCAAACAAAAACATATTTTGAAAGTCAAACAAAAACGGATTTTGAGAGTCAAACAAAAATGGATTTTGAAAGTCAAATTGAGCATTTGAAAACAAAGAATGACATAAATAATAAAGCTAAAATAATTATTTATAAAACCTTGCCGAAAGTTGAATATGAAAGAATATTCTTCTGTAAAACGGCAAATGATATTTGGAAAAATCTCTTAAACTTTCATCAAGAAAAATGTCAAGCCAAAAATGAGGATTTTGATCTTATACATGAATTAGTCATCTTAGAAAATTTAATAGATAAACATTTAGATAAAATAGATACATGTGCTACTAGTTCAAATGTTGTTAATGAAGGTGTTAACGACGAAGACTACATAAATCAACTCCAAAGTGAACTCAATCCAAAATCATGGAGTGACACAGACGAAAGAGAAGATCATCATCCGACTCACCTATCATTCACACGTCGATCATCATCTGAGACATTACGAAGAAAAGCTAGGACGTGAGGTAAGTTCTCTTTTTAAATTTCATAAGTAATTACTTCATGCATATAATCTTATTAATGCCTTAGGATTCGCTTAGTTTGATAGGTTGCTTTGCCTCTACACTTTAGTTATATTCGTTCTGAGGCTTAATGAACTAGAAACCCTTTAGTTAGCCCCCCTAAGTATTAGTAAACCAAGCAATCTTCATATTTGGTACTCTTCGATAGGTAAATTTAGGAACTTAATTTCTTCTAAAAAGAGAATGACTACTGGAGAATCTATTGACTAGAAACTCAATTTGACCTAACGGTTGAATTGCTTCTATGTGAGAAGTTGGGTGTGTGTAACCCGTAAAAAAGGTTGTGTTTAGCCTGAATTGAGCACCACTAGTAATAGTCTCATACTCATTCTCCAACTTGAATACATTATTCTTCCTAAATATACCTAACAATAGTTTACTGTTATGAACTTTGCTTTTCACTAGAGCTTTTCATTCATAGATTTATGTCATCTTGCATATATAAAATTTCTTGATGTTTACTTGCTCCTATGTGATTTGACTGCATGCCTTCGTAATTATTTGTTTAGTTGTTGAATGCATTGTCATTATAATAGCTTTTGTTTTTCTCTAACTACTCTGACATGATGTATTTTTGTATTTAGTCATAATACATGCTTAAAGACCATAGGATATGTAGAAAGAGGTAGCATATGACAATAGACTTAACCAATACCCTTGAGCATGAGATCTTTTATAAACCACTATTTTTAAACCTATAATTAATGGGACTTATTTTTAAATTTGAAAAAACTTCACATTTTGGAAAAATGATTTTTCAAAAGATTATGACACATTTCTATTTTACATGTTTCACCATCCTACCTTTCTTCCAAACTTGTGTCCATAATTACGTGTTTATCAAAACCAAAGATTAGAAAAATATGTTTTCTTTCCTCATAAAAACATTTTGAAATAAAACCAAAACTATTTCATTAAAATATTTTTCACATCCACATAAAAACCCACTTTCAAACATTGTTGAATAATGCCAAAAACATTTCTTTAAATCATGCATGGTGATCTCATATCTGTCATCTATATTTATGTATGTGACATTTATAAGTGAACTAAATTTGAAAATAACCATAATTTATTCACTAAGATCTCACTTGGTACAAGTCTAGAAGTCCATGCTATCACAACTCTACATTCCCATGCACATAGATATTCATTAGGATTATTTAACTAGATTATTAATCTTCCCAAATATGATACTATGAATTACTTGGTGCTATGTAGTGTTTTCTTGTCTAACATATATATGTTACATGCTAAATGAGTTGTTTGCATGCTAGATAATAATGTCTAATGAATATGCTTAGCATACATAAGTTATTAAATCCTAAATTGCCTCAAAAGAAGTTGGACTTGCTTGAAACTAAACCCAAAAATACAACCCTTTCAACAATTTTCTGCCAAAAACCCATTTCCAGTAACCTGGAAATCAGCAGATGGGCGGCCCCCTTAATATTTAAGGGGACCGGCCCCTTAATTAAGGGGACCGGCCATCTGATGGTCGAAAGTGCTGCTCCCTTTTTCTATTTTTTAGCCCATTTTATCCTATACTTCCCAAAATTCACAAACACATTTTGTCACAAACTACCCACCAAAATTTACCTTCCACAATCACATCATCACTACACCATAAATACCCAACTCCATCATAAATGCTCATCCATATCATCCATCCAAACATGTCATCATCTAACCACCTAAGATCCAAGCCTTCAAGAGTTGCTAAAGTCTCAGTGAGGCCCATTTGGAGGAGGAAGCTTGACATTTGCCATAACCCAACAAATGATGTTGTTCAAACTCAACCAACACCTAAACCTCATCCTAATGAACCCTTTCACACACATAACCTATCATCCATATGTCCACCTTCATTCACTCATAATTACCCAAGTTCACAAATGTCTCCACCACCAAAAGTGTCACCACCACTTCCACCAAATAACAACCACTCTCCATTATCATCACCTTCCACTCAACACTTGAAGTTCATTGAAGAACTCAAGGAAGCCCATGAGCTTAATGCCCTCCTTGCTTTGCACCTTGCTCAAAGCAACTTAAACCCATCACCATCCATCTCACCATCATTACCATCATCACCACATCACTTGAGTCAAATTGAGAAACATGTCAACAATTGTCCTTGTTGCATCTTTCTCCAAAATCAAACCATCGCCTTAAATGAGCGTCTCACTTGGATTGAGTATCTTCTCACTAGATCTAATCCAACACCACCACTTGAACAACATCAAAACCCTCATTCAACATGGTCAAGTCCAAGCTCTCCACCTCCAATTCCTCCATCAACACTCTCTCCAACATCCATACACCCAAACTTACAACCCCATTAATCCAATTTTTTTACCCCCTCTTTACCATCATCCATCCAAAATAATTCAAGCTTTTCATGTCTCAAGCAAGTTAAATGGATCTCTTAGGCAATTTAAAATTTTCTACTTATTGTATGCTATAAGCAAAATATGTGTTGTAGCAATAATTATGTTTTTAACATAATTATTTTCAACTAATGAATGCTTTATTTCTTGTCTTTAATATATGATTGTTATGCTTATTGCTTGTATACTTGATATCATGATATATATACATGCTTGATGATTAATAACATGCTTATTCCATAATATGTTTTAAATGTATGCATGCGTATTTAACATGTTTATGCCACTATTTAATCATTCTTGATGTACATGATTCAAATGGAGCTTGCTGCAAAAACACCCTAAAAATGACCCTTTTCTGGAAAATTTTCAAATTTGGTCGCCTGGGAAAACACCAGATGGGCGGCCCCCTTAATTCCCTAGGCGGTCCCCTTAATTTTAAGGGGGCCGGCCTACAATTAAGGGGACCGGCCATCTGGGCAGTAAAATTTACTGTTTTCTTTTGCATCTTGCGACCCCTTTTATCTAGCCCAAACCTTACCTAAATCAACCATCACCTCCATCATTTTCACCCACTACACTACCACCACCTTCATTCTCACCAAATTAAGCATATGCAATGCTTAATCAAAAATAATTTTTCAAACCATTTTGTGTGCAAGCCCCATGGAAGATCATGTACTCCTAGAATGATTATGTAGATTGCATTACTTACTAGCTAATGTAGGATTGAATATAATCTTGGATGGTTGTGTATTGATACACAACATTTTTAATGAATGTCTTTATATGCATGCTTATTTTTGCTATATATATGCTTGTGCTTCTAATATTTTTCTTGCAAGTATTCCATATATCGATTCCTTGGTGCCCTCAAACGAGGGGGAGCACACATCAAGGGGGAGTTCTCGTTCCGACAAATTTTGTCTCTAAAACTTGTCGGCTCAACCTTTTTGATGCTACAAAAAGGGGGAGAAGTGAATATAAACTCACTAAATACTTGTCCAAAAATAACTTTTTGATTTAATGAGTTTAGGTTTTGTAATCATCAAAAAGGGGGAGATTGTTGATATAAATAAATGCCTAAAAACATTATCAATATTTATTCATATCTCTATGTTTTGATGATCACAAAATGTAAACTCATTAAAACATAAACTTATAAATTAAACAAGTATTTAGTTGTAAATATTCACTTCTACAACTAAAATCACTTAAGGTATGAATGAACTAATGCTTAATGCATTATATGATCAAAGGAACATTTTCTTAATAACTAGATTTTTTATAAAATATCAAAAACATTTTATATATTTTTGAAAAACATTTTTGGTATTAAATAAATATGTTTAATCTTTTATAAAAATATGAATTCAAATTTTTAACCAAAATCAGTTAAAATGTTCCAGAAAAACCTTCCCCACAAAAGGACAAATCTGGGCAACGGACACCTTGGGCGCCCCCCTTAATTTTACTAGGCGGCCCCCTTAAAATTAAGGGGACCGCCCCCCTATTTAAGGGGGCCGACCACGCTCCTGTAGGTTCCAGCTGTCCAGTTTTTCTGCCTATAAATACCAGCCTTCCCCTGGAGTTTTACTCACCCTTTTGCACTAAAACTTTCTGTTGTAAATCTCATTTCATATCTTCAAAAAACCTTTGATCATGTAATCTTAAGCATTGGTTTCCAAGTGATCCAAGTCTAACACCCCAACCCGATAAGGGTAAAGATGTCATAATAATGGTTTCATATCAGATCAAAACAAAGCATACATCAACAGTAATACAAAGGTTACAATGAAATTCTGAAATTTACAAGGTTACAAATGCGAATACTAATTCTAATATACCATAACTTCTAATCAACTCTAATCCAGAATAACTAACAAGTCTTCTAAATCCAAAAGTCCCTTCACTCATACCCAGCTTCCAACTAAAACCTGCCGCAGGAAAAGAAATGCGGCTGAGCTTAAAAAGCCCAGTGAACAGATATATATTGTTGGGAATTAAATATTCTGAAGTTAGAGTATTAGAAATTACTCTAAGTCAAAGGTACTGCTAGTACATCAAGGTACTGCTAGTACATCAAGGTACTGCTAGTTCAAGTTGAAGGTACTGCTGATCAGTGACTCATAGGATAAGATCGAAAAGATATTTATTGTATTTTGGTCAAACATATACGGTAGATAATATCTTACTCCATGTGCTTAGTTAACAAGTTGTATACATAGATACATGTTGTATCTTATGTACTGACACCAATATGAATAAGTTAAACAAGTAAGTCGGTCAAGACTTTTAAGCAATTTGTAAAGATCTTTTGCAACTATAAAAGAGATCTTAGTCTAGTGAATATGTGTGTGAATATCTGTTAAGACATAGAACAAACAAAAATAACATATTACAAATCTAGAAGTATAAGATTCAAGGTTTTTGTAACCCTAGTGAAAAACACAAGATCACTCGTATTATTTGGAATAATATTGAATCGTTTAGTGAAATACTTTCTTTGTTCATTGTTAAGTAACAAATATAATTCTTCCATTTCCATAACATACATAACCTTCTAAGTGTGGTTAAGTAAATTCCGCGTACTTAATCATATTAACTCAATATATCTTATACACAAAGACACAAGGTTTAACCACCTTAACCGTGTATCAAACAAGAGGTCCTCACAGTTGGTATCAGAGCTAGAGTTGATATATTTGATTTAGAAGAAACAGAAATGGAAGCTCAGGATGTTCAAACAAATGTTGCTGCAAAGTTGCCCATGATCAAACCCAATGAGTTTGAGTTATGGAGGATGAGAATTGAGCAATATTTCATGGTCCAAGATTATACCCTTTGGGATATAATTATATATGGTGATTCCTTTTCACCAAGCTACTCAGAAGTTGTCCTAGAAGGTAAAACAAGTAGGAAAAGAAATACTGGACCAGTGTCAAATGAAGAGAAGATACTGAAGAGAAATGATCAGAAAGCAAGAAATTTGCTGCTTATGACCATTCCTGGTGAGCAGATGCTATCATTTAACAAGTATCTTGATGCAAAAACTCTTTTTGAAGAGATTTGTGCATATTTTGGTGGTAATGAAACTACCAAAAAGACACAGAAGACACTACTAAAGCAACAATTTGAAAACTTCACTGCTTTTAGTAATGAGTCTCTTGATAAGCTATTCTCTAGATTACATAAGCTTGTCAGTCAGTTAGCTGTGTTGGGTGTTGAGACAGAGAAGGAAGATCTCAACATGAAGTTTTTAAGAAGTCTACCTGATGAGTTCCACACTCATGTCATTGTCTGGATGAACAAACCAGACATTGAAACAATGAAGCTCAATGATTTGTACAACAACTTCAAAATTGTTGAACAAAGTCTTAGAAAGTCTGGAACTTATGGTACTAGTTCTGGGAACGTGGCACTCTTGTCATCTCCTAGTATTGGTAAGAGTGAAGAGGTAGATGAAGGTGAAAGTGCTCCTTCTACAAGTTCTCACAAGGATGTTGCTGGTCTTGGAGATTCAACATTCTATGCCTTTATTACCAGTCAATCTAATGGCTCTCCTCTCAACCATGAAGATCTTGAACAGGTAGATGGTGATGATTTGGAAGCTATGGATATTAAATGGCAGGTTGCTTTGCTTAGCATGAGGGCTAAGAAGTATTGGCAAAGAACTGGGAAGCAGATTACCATAAATGGTAATGACACTGCTGGGTTTGATAAGAAGAAAGTAGAGTGTTTCAACTGTCATAGGTTAGGACACTTTGCTAAGGAGTGTAGAAGCCCAAGAAAGCAGGAGAATAGAAACACATGGTATAAGCAAGATAGGAGAAAGGAAGTTACTGTTGAAGAGCCAAAGGCTATGTTGGCTATTGATGGTATTGGTTATGATTGGAGCTCTATTGCTATTGAAGAGGATGCACCACCAAATGCTGCTCTTTTGGCCAATGAATTTGCTCTAATGGCTCATTCTGATTCAGAGGTAAACAATATTACATCTTGTACTGAATCATGTCCTAATCTTAAAGCTTATGAAGACCTTAATAATAGATTTGAAGCTCATAAACAAGAGCTACTTGATTCTTTGTTTAATTTGGCTAATCACAAAAGAGGTCTAGCTGTTTTAGAAAAACAAGTCTTACATTTTAAAAATAATGAAATTCATTTTGCTGATGACATCAATATACTAAAAAATGACATTAAGATCAGAGATGAGTGTATTGTTGAGTTGAATGATTCATTAGCTAAACACAAAAATGAAAGAGAAAATGTAAAGGTTTCTGTGGATGTTTTAGCACATTCCTCAGAAGGATTCAATAAGCTTTGGGAAGCCCAAGTTATTGATAAGGTTAATTCTGGTGTTGGATTTAAGTCTGTACCCCCACCATACAGAGGTGTTCATTCACCTCCAGGTATTGATTTAGCACACACAGGGTTACCTGAGTTTCAAGAACCAATCATGGAATATGGTTCTAAGGTCACTAAATCTCCTAAGATAGAAAAGGTAAGTAAAAGTTTAGATAAAACTTTATCTTATCAGGACAAGGTGTCCTTTATTAAGAAAGGAGATGCTATAGTTGTTGAAGATTGTACAACTGATAGTGATAGTGATGAAGAAGAACAGGTTATGTCTAAACTTGTATTGGTTAAGAAAGTAGGAACAAGTCTTCCTAAGATAGTCAATCACAACACTAACAGGCCTAAGTCAAATGTTAAGACAGTTAGGAAACCAGTTAGATATTGTGAACAATATAGAACTACAAACAAGCCCAGAGGTAACCAAAGGAATTGGAACAACCTCAAGTCTAACCAATTAGGTGATGACTTTGCATTTTATAATAAAGCTTGTTATACATGTGGTAGTTTTGACCATCTTGCAGCTTTCTGCAACCAAAGGGTAACTGGGTATGAATACCATAGGGTGAATTACAAAAGGCAAACTCCTCAAACTCTTTTTCACTCTAATACTCATAGATCTAAACCCAGAACAGTCTCAAACAAGTCTGGACTCAAAGGTCCTGATAGACAAAAAGGTTCTGTTAACAAAGTACTGCCAGTTCAAATTAAAGGTACTGGTAAATCTAAAGGTACTGTTAGACCTTTGATGACTGTTAACCCAAAATCAACAGCTAAGGATGCAAAAACAACTTTCAAACATGCATCTAAAACTGTTCTAAGGCCCATTCAATCAAAAGCAGTGGTCCACAAACAAATTTGGAGACCAAAGGGTGTGACTTCAAAGTTAGCAGACTCTGCTGAACATGTTATTCACTCTGCTGCTAAGGGTAATAGGGAAAATGCTGTTAAGGCCTCAGCATGTTGGATTCAAAAATCCAATGTTGCATCAACAGTCCTTAAAAGATTAAATTACATTGATGCAAGAGGCAGATCCAAGTCAGTAATGGCTTGGATCCCCAAAGAAAACTAACACTCTTATTTGTGTGCAGGAATATTCTATTGATCATCAAGATCAAGGATACTCAGATAGTGGATGTTCCAATCACATGACAGGCAACATGTCTTATCTTTCAGACTTTCAAGAATTCAATGGAGGATATGTTACCTTTGGAGGTGGTTTTCGTGGCAAAATTTCTGGAAAAGGTACTATTAAAACCGGAAATTTAGATTTTGAAAATGTGTACTATGTACAAGAGTTAAAGTATAATCTTTTTAGTGTTTCACAAATGTGTGACAAAAAGAATAATGTACTTTTTACTGACACTGAATGTCTTGTTCTATCTAAGGATTTTAAGATGCCTGATGAAAATCAAGTACTTCTTAGAATTCCTAGAAAGGCCAACATGTATAGTGTTGATATGAAGAACATCATTCCTAAAAAGGATTTAACTTGTCTTGTATCAAAGGCCACATTGGATGAATCAATGTTATGGCATAGAAGGCTTGGTCATATTAATTTCAAAACCATAAATAAAATTGTTAAGAATGGTTTGGTAAGAGGTTTACCTCACAAAAGATTTGAAAATGATCAAACATGCATTGCTTGTCTAAAAGGCAAACAACATAAAGCCACTTGTAAGCCCAAAATTTTTAACTCTATCAATCAGTCATTGTTTATTGCTGCATATGGACTTATTTGGACCAGTTTCAGTAAGAAGTATACAACATAAAAAATATTGTCTTGTTATAACTGATGACTATAGCAGATTTACATGGGTTTTCTTTTTAGCTACTAAGGATGAAACATCAAGCATTCTTAAGGAATTCATTACACTGATAGAAAACCAAGTAAGCAAGAAAGTAAAAGTCATTAGGAGTGATAATGGGACAGAATTTAGAAATAGAGTTATGGATGATTTCTGCAAAGAAAAAGGTATTAGGAGAGAATATAGTGTTGCTAGAACACCACAACAGAATGGAGTGGTTGAAAGAAAGAATAGAACACTAATTGAAGCTGCTAGAACAATGTTAGCTGATTCCAAGCTACCTATAATCTTTTGGGCAGAGGCAATTAACACTGCTTGCTATGTTCAAAATAGAGTTTTAGTTGTGCAGCCTCACAATAAGACATCATATGAACTCTTTAATGGTAGAACTCCTGCAATAGGATTTCTTAGACCTTTTGGATGTCATGTGACAATTCTCAATACCTTAGACCATTTAGGAAAATTCGATGGTAAAGCAGATGAAGGTTTCTTAGTTGGATATTCTCTTGTTAGCAAAGCTTTTAGAGTTTACAACTTAAGAACTGAGAAAGTTCAAGAAGAACTACATGTGGAGTTTCAGGAAAACAAATCCAATGTAGTAGGTCAAGGACCCAAATGGATATTTGATCTTGATTATCTAACAAACTCTATGAATTATTTACCTGTTGTTGCAGAAACTAATAATTTTTCAGGTTCACAAGCAACAAATGAGGTGGAGTTAGATAAAGATCAAACTGATGTCATTATGCCATTGTGGTCAAGTACCAGTGTGGATTTAGCTTCAAACAATGATGAATCTTCTTCTGGTAAAGCCAAAGAAGATGTTGAGGCTCAAAGAAAAGATGTTGGAACAGAGGAACAACTCAATATGTTGAATATTGAAAGTACTGCTGAGACAGAGCAAGGTATTGTTAGTACTTCTCAAGGTACTGGTAGTTCATTTGAAGGAACTGTTAGTTCAGTTGAAGGTACTGCTGGTTCTTCACACTCAAAAGATGCAGAGTTCCAAGAAGATGAAGTGGATTTGACTAATCTTTCATCATTGTATCATGTTCCCACTACACCACACACAAAAATTCACAAAGTTCATTCCCTTGATAATGTGATAGGAGATATACAATCTGGTGTGAAGACAAGAAGACAACTAGTCTCTTCAGACCAAAAAGGGGTTCTTGATGCCCTTTATGCTTCAAAACAACATGAACTTTCAAACTCATGTTTATTTGTATGTTTTCTCTCTCAAAAGGAACCAAAGAATATTCTTACAGCCCTAGATGATTCAAGCTGGGTAGAGGCTATGCAAGAAGAGCTTCTTCAGTTCAAGATTCAAAAGGTTTGGGTGCTAGCTGATTTACCTACAGGTGAGAAGCTAATTGGCACTAGATGGGTTTTTAAGAACAAAAGGGATGACAGAGGAATTGTGATCAAGAATAAGGCTAGACTAGTAGCACAAGGGTACACACAAGAAGAAGGAATAGATTATGATGAAGTTTATGCTCCAGTAGCAAGGATTGAGGCAATTAGGCTGTTTCTAGCTTATGCTTCATTTTTAGGCTTCACAGTCTACCAAATGGATGTCAAAAGCGCATTTTTATATGGTGAAATTGAAAGAGAGGTGTATGTTTCACAACCTCCTGGTTTCATTGATCCATTACATCCAAACAAAGTGTACAGAGTAGTGAAAGCTCTCTATGGCCTTCATCAGGCACCAAGAGCTTGGTATGCAACACTTGCTTCCTATTTATTAGAAAATGGATTTCAAAGAGGAAAGATTGATCAGACACTTTTCATCAAACAGCACAAGAAGGATCTTCTGTTAGTACAGGTGTATGTGGATGACATTATCTTTGGATCTACAAGGAAGGAAATGTGTTTAGAATTTGAGAAGCTTATGAAAGATAAGTTTCAAATGAGTTCTATGGGAGAACTTACATTCTTTTTAGGTTTGCAAGTTAAGCAATCATCTGAAGGCATATTTATTAGTCAAGACAAATATGTTGCAGAGATACTTAGAAAATTTCAATTTGCTGATTCAAAAATAGCAAGCACACCAATGGACTCAGAGAAGCACCTTCTGAAAGATGAAGATGGAGAAAATGTAGATGTACACAGTTACAGATCTATGATAGGCTCCTTGATGTATCTTACATCATCTAGACCTGATATCATGTTTCCTGTTTGTGTATGTGCAAGATTTCAAGTTACTCCAAAGGTTTCTCATTTAACTGTAGTCAAGAGAATTTTTAGATATCTCAAAGGTCAACCAAGGTTGGGTATATGGTATTCTAGAGAATCTCCTTTTGATTTGGTAGCATATTCGGATAGTGATTATGCTGGTGCTAGCTTGGACAGAAAGTCAACAACTGGAGGATGTCAATTCCTTGGGTGTAGACTTGTCTCATGGCAGTGTAAGAAGCAAACAAGTGTGGCAAATTCAACAACTGAAGCTGAATATATAGCTGCTGCAAGTTGCTCTAGTCAAGTTCTATGGCTTCAAAACCAACTTCTTGATTATGGGTACAATTTCTTAAACACTGTTATTTATATTGATAATAGTAGTACAATTTGTATTATTAAAAATCCTGTACAACACTCTAAAACAAAACACATTGAAATTAGACATCACTTTATAAGAGACTGCAATGAGAAAAGATTAATTCAGGTTCTTAAAATTGCTTCAGAGCATAATTTTGCAGATCTGCTAACAAAAGCTTTTGATGTTTCAAGGTTTCAGTACTTGGTAGCAAGTATTGGAATGCTTAATCTTTAAATTTTCAATATGATGTGTTTTTGTACATAAAATTTTGAAAGTACTGCTGGATTTATAAGGTACTGCTATATCAAAATTTGAATTGTGTTATTCATACTTTTGGTTTTATGACTATTCTAATACAAGACAAGTACTTTGTACATTGTTCTTTTGGTTTTAGACTAACTATTTCAGGTATGAATATGTGAACACAAAGGATATCTCAAGTGAAATGGGAACAGCAGAATTCTTATCAAATTGCTGACCATAGTAGATTTATGATGGACTGAGTTTAGGAATTAAACCTCCTTAAAACTTCTTTCTTGAAATCTAGTTATGATATTTCACAATTGAATTGATGACTTAGTTGATCAGATAGTAACTGATACAACTCACTTTCTATCATTTTATACTTTCAAGTATAATGAGTTAGTCTAAGGACATCTGATAGAAATAACAGCTAGTAAAAGTGAATCTAACACTTGTGTTGGAGGTAACAATTACTATGAGCTGGAAACCCTGTCAAGAAAATCTTTTGAATAGATTTATCTTTTCACAGGCAGTTAGTGATAACTGAAATACATTGGTTCTCACACAACCAGAGGTTATTTTAAACCGAAATTTTGATTAGGTGACTGTTATTCACTTGATTTCTTCAAAATGGTTGGAAGTAGTATGATTTTTCAATTCTCAAAATCATGAACATACTACTAAGTTAAATGATTTCTTAAAATGATTTTCAAGGATTCAGAAAAACCACACATTTGTTGGATTATGAATCAAAATGTCCACTGATTCACCTCTCATAGGAGTTAACACACCTAGAAGTGATGAGGACAGCAACTTAAACTTTTAATGAATTGATGGCTTCATGTACAATATTGTCTGACAACAAAAAGGAAATAATTGATGGATCAGTCAAAGGTACATAGTGAGATCTTCCAAACAAGGGGAGGAAATTAAAGTTATTTACTTCAGGGGAGGTTATAATCTCAGAGAAGGAAATAATTGCCCAGAAAAGGAAGAATAAACCAATATATGGAAGGAGAAGACAAGAGCATACAAGATGATGATGTAGAGGTTGAAAATGATTAGAACAGATCAAATATCTAGAAGGGATGAAGCATTTCTAAAGGAGAAAGTTCTATCTAGATCAAACGAAGGAAAGATTCAATTTCAGTTCATTATGTTTGTTTATCACTTGCAAAGGCATGCTGATAGATGATTTCACTTGTTGAAATCATTGCCTCTTACAATTCCTCCATCCAAGGAAATTGCACCATCTTTTGGTACAATGTTTTGATATTGCTGAAGTCAAAGAAGAACAAGGCAGATGAGTTCAGAATAAGAAGAATAGTTCAGATTCATGAAGTGTTTGAAAGATCTTCACAAGTCCTCATTTAATTCAGAAAACATGTTTGAATTAATTCACATGTTTAGGGGAGGATTGTTGGGAATTAAATATTCTGAAGTTAGAGTATTAGAAATTACTCTAAGTCAAAGGTACTGCTAGTACATCAAGGTACTGCTAGTACATCAAGGTACTGCTAGTTCAAGTTGAAGGTACTGCTGATCAGTGACTCATAGGATAAGATCGAAAAGATATTTATTGTATTTTGGTCAAACATATACGGTAGATAATATCTTACTCCATGTGCTTAGTTAACAAGTTGTATACATAGATACATGTTGTATCTTATGTACTGACACCAATATGAATAAGTTAAACAAGTAAGTCGGTCAAGACTTTTAAGCAATTTGTAAAGATCTTTTGCAACTATAAAAGAGATCTTAGTCTAGTGAATATGTGTGTGAATATCTGTTAAGACATAGAACAAACAAAAATAACATATTACAAATCTAGAAGTATAAGATTCAAGGTTTTTGTAACCCTAGTGAAAAACACAAGATCACTCGTATTATTTGGAATAATATTGAATCGTTTAGTGAAATACTTTCTTTGTTCATTGTTAAGTAACAAATATAATTCTTCCATTTCCATAACATACATAACCTTCTAAGTGTGGTTAAGTAAATTCCGCGTACTTAATCATATTAACTCAATATATCTTATACACAAAGACACAAGGTTTAACCACCTTAACCGTGTATCAAACAAGAGGTCCTCACAGTTGGTATCAGAGCTAGAGTTGATATATTTGATTTAGAAGAAACAGAAATGGAAGCTCAGGATGTTCAAACAAATGTTGCTGCAAAGTTGCCCATGATCAAACCCAATGAGTTTGAGTTATGGAGGATGAGAATTGAGCAATATTTCATGGTCCAAGATTATACCCTTTGGGATATAATTATATATGGTGATTCCTTTTCACCAAGCTACTCAGAAGTTGTCCTAGAAGGTAAAACAAGTAGGAAAAGAAATACTGGACCAGTGTCAAATGAAGAGAAGATACTGAAGAGAAATGATCAGAAAGCAAGAAATTTGCTGCTTATGACCATTCCTGGTGAGCAGATGCTATCA
The DNA here is from genome assembly GCA_021014915.2 of Artemisia tridentata subsp. tridentata. Classification (NCBI taxonomy): domain Eukaryota; kingdom Viridiplantae; phylum Streptophyta; class Magnoliopsida; order Asterales; family Asteraceae; genus Artemisia; species Artemisia tridentata. The sequence continues at coordinate 197,501,143 of CP139506.1, forward strand.
TTTAACAAGTATCTTGATGCAAAAACTCTTTTTGAAGAGATTTGTGCATATTTTGGTGGTAATGAAACTACCAAAAAGACACAGAAGACACTACTAAAGCAACAATTTGAAAACTTCACTGCTTTTAGTAATGAGTCTCTTGATAAGCTATTCTCTAGATTACATAAGCTTGTCAGTCAGTTAGCTGTGTTGGGTGTTGAGACAGAGAAGGAAGATCTCAACATGAAGTTTTTAAGAAGTCTACCTGATGAGTTCCACACTCATGTCATTGTCTGGATGAACAAACCAGACATTGAAACAATGAAGCTCAACGATTTGTACAACAACTTCAAAATTGTTGAACAAAGTCTTAGAAAGTCTGGAACTTATGGTACTAGTTCTGGGAACGTGGCACTCTTGTCATCTCCTAGTATTGGTAAGAGTGAAGAGGTAGATGAAGGTGAAAGTGCTCCTTCTACAAGTTCTCACAAGGATGTTGCTGGTCTTGGAGATTCAACATTCTATGCCTTTATTACCAGTCAATCTAATGGCTCTCCTCTCAACCATGAAGACCTTGAACAGGTAGATGGTGATGATTTGAAACACAAAAGAGGCAAAATAATAGATTAGGGTTTTGTTCCAAGAACACACGAATGGATCAAACATGAAGGAGATGAGATTACCTTTGACACGAATGAACAAGAACACAACCAAAACTTCCTTGGCTGTAGCAAAAAGGATCGAATGGCAGCAGCAAAAGAGAGGCCGATCTTTTGTTATTACGGTTTCTAGGGCTAGAAAAAAAAAAGGAACTTCGGTGTATAAAAAAAAAAGAACCGAACTTGTGGAAGGTGGATTGGGCCATGGGTTTGTTTGGTATCTTCAAGTGTTTAGGCCCAAAGGTTTAGTGCTAGTATGACAAAAGAATTTCGGCCCAAGGAAACACAAAAAGAAAAACGTGTGCAAGTTTATTATTTTCGGACTATAGAACTTCTTAAACGTGCCATACTTCATATCATACGGTCCTTGTATCATTTCATATTTAATTTAGGTTATATGTTCGTATCATGTAGTTTGGAGTCATAACATGTTATATAACTCAATTTTTAATTTATAGCGTATTTTATAAGTTCTTAAAAGTTCAAATTCAGAGGGTATTTTTGACATTTCGGATTATGTTAATTTTGGGGTTTTACAACTCTTCCCTTCTTAAAAAGAAATTTTCGTCCTCGAAAATTGAAGTCGCAAAGTTAGACGAAGTCGTAGCAAGTCGCAAAAGATCATCACAAACATTCTCACGCCCGAGGAGGTTCTTCCAAAAGATCTTCAGACCAAAAGTTTCTCATGACTCAAATCAAAACGAGGTGGGTTCAATTTTCTCAGAAGGAGACAAATAAGTTGATTTTGATCAAAAGGTTCATGGATCATGAAATGGACGATAGGTGAATCTTCAGGAAACTTAATGGAATACGAACAAGATTTCAAATCAAATTAACTGTTTCACAGTAGAGAGCTCTACAAAGAGTTTAAGATTTATAACTGAGGTCAACAGAATGCAAAACGTGAGTCCAAAGTCATCCCGATATCTAACGAACGAGAACAGAGTATACACATAGGTAGAATGAACCTAAAATCTCACTAATCACGGGTAATCCAACGGAGATCAAATTCTAAACTTCTTAGGTACTCCCCAAGATATCCTATGGCCACAATGTGTGCACGTTATATGGTGTAAGTATTATCACGTTGATCAGGCGTCATAATACTAGCACCACATAACTATGCCTTCATGATGATCATACTTTATCTCAAGTCGTAATCAACCACCTATCTTAATCCACCTAGTACTTCTATAGTCATCAAAGGTTACAAGATCAAATGTCATAGTCAAGAGGGAAAACAAAACTATTCGCAAGAGTATCAAAATCCCAGATTGCCTAGCAGAAGTGAGGTACGCCGTCACAAGCATCATATCTTCCACAACTCGCCAAAATCTCTCAAAACAAAGCCATCACCGAACATACGAAAAATAACCACGAACTGAAATGCTTCTAGGGAACTTAAATCATAAGAGGATCTTATTACTTTGTAACGAAACTAAAAAGGGTCAATGGAAATGAAAGTTAGTCGCCAAGAACTTCGGCCTTCATAGAATCAACACTTCCAACATAAAGGATCTGTTTCCAAAATCCGTTCATTCAACGCATCCAATCTCTTCAAGTCCGGTTAATCTGTCTTCGTCTGTCCATCAATCGGAAAGTGAAACCAAAATCGAGAACTTGTGTCTGGTTCGTCGAGCCTCCTGCAGTTCTTCTTGCAATGTAATGGAGTAATGTGAATTTCTGGCACGATCTTCAATCCTTCATCATCCAGTCTGCTTCCGCTCTCAATTTATCTTGGTACAACCAAAATGAATAGGGAAGTTAGACTGCATGTCTTTATCAACTCCAGGTTCGCCGTCTTGACTAGATTTTCTTCTTCTGCATCGCCCACACTTCTGCTTTGTAAGGAATGTCTTCACTCTTCAGGTAGCCGCCGTTGTTGTCAACTCCAGGTCATGCAGTGAATTATTGCTTCTAGTCGTCCTAATGTATACGAAAAACCTTCTGTGCTATGAGGGAATATAACCGAGTCTCTTTCTGGAATGCCCCAAAATTCGTTTCGCCCGAAGGTATGGAAGTTAACTTCTATTTCAACTTATCCAAACTCCAAACTAAGCTGTTTCTCTGTGTTCACGAAATTTCTCCATGGTATCATAAGTTGCAAACATCTTCCAGAATTCTTCTGCAAAGTTCAAAAGGTTTCAATCCTCCTTTCTGTTATCGGTCTTGACCACTTGGTGCTAGTTTTCAAGGCTTGCGGAACTTAAAGAGATATCCTCCATTGAGAACAACTACCAACATCTTAAAAAGGTACAAATGATCGGCGAATTTCCTATCAAAGTGCAAAGATGATTTTCATGCTTTTCCTCGTTTCTGAACGTACTATTTACTCACACAATGACCATTTGTCCAAGTACTCACAAGAAAACATTAATTATCAATCTCATAAACGGTCAGAGCTTTAGCTAATACTATTAGCATTACTAACCGTCATAGCATTCTTTTACGGATACGGAAGGCGATTCCAAGAAATAAATCAATTCGTCATAAGGAAAACTTCACGCTCTGAAATTAAACAAACACATAATTGTTTCAGGGTGGAGGAATACTGGCTCCTAACAGTAATACAGTTTAGTTATCTCCAGTTACCATCCTTCTTTATCGCGAGCGAAACTAAAGCACGCCCAGGAAATCCACTTAGGTAAACTCACTTCCTGGTCTTCGGTTGCTGCTCTTCCCGGTTGTTCAACCCAACTGACATGACTCCGGACACATCTTGAAGACACCTTCGCTTGGTAACTAGACAATGTCCCAGTAACTTGTCAAATCCTACTTCACGCTTCGGTGGACAACTTGGTGGTTCAACCAGGAATTATATTCAGAAAACTCAGGGTGCCCAATAACTCTCAAGATAAGGTTCATGTTTAGAAGACTCAAGGTGCCGAAGAGCTCTCAAAATGAGGTTCATTCATTGGTGTACGAAATGGGTTCTAGGAAGACTTCATAACCGCGAAAGTAACACACGACTCTCCAGAGTAATATTGATAGCAAAAGATTTAACAATCGATAATCATGGTAGGAAGTTCAAAATTGTTGCAAACGTCAAAGGTGAGACATAGAAGGGTAGTTGTCAATATTTGAATGTTCAATCAACCAATTCCTTGTCAGAATAAAATCGAGGTTAACTATCCAAAGAAAGACGGATCACAAATCAAATCCTTGTCATTCAAAAGTGAGGGGAAAAGATTTTATACTTGTGGTTACACACCACAAGACCTCTCATAGGAATAGGGATGGGTGAAACGAAATCAAATAGTGTCGGAAGATTCATAGATACTTATCAAAAGCAAGAGACAAAAACAAAACATATCAAGTACGTCATCGCCATGGAGATTCTCAGAGTGCCCGAAGAGGTATCAAGATGATTGACGAAAGGATCAGAGGTCAGAGTAAAATCTGAAGACAAGGATCGAATAGTGTCAGGTAATTATTGTGCTATTCTTAATGCCTTCAAGTTACTAGGTTCAAATCTTAGGTGGTGCAAAGTATAAGCTTTCACTTTCCAAAAGTGGTATCAACAGGATCTAACCAAAAGCAAGGCACGAATCAGAGTGATGCGGAAGCAAAGATATTTAAGCAAATGCCTTATAGTCTACCCATTCCTCACCGGTCAAAACTTAGGTTCCTATGGGGAAATCCTAAAGCAAATTTTCAAAGGTTGTCTTGCGAGCGCCTACAGGGAAAAACTTAGTGGTCCTAACTTACACAGGTCAAGGGTAAATGTATTACGAATCGCAGCCTGTCGCTTTGATACCATAATTGTAACACCCCTACCCAATAAGGGTAAAGATGTCATAATAATGGTTTCATATCAGATCAAAACAAAGCATACATCAACAGTAATACAAAGGTTACAATGAAATTCTGAAATTTACAAGGTTACAAATGCGAATACTAATTCTAATATACCATAACTTCTAATCAACTCTAATCCAGAATAACTATCAAGTCTTCTAAATCCAAAAGTCTCTTCACTCATACCCAGCTTCCAACTAAAACCTGCCGCAGGAAAAGAAATGCGGCTGAGCTTAAAAAGCCCAGTGAACAGATATATATAAACGAAAACGAAAGCAAAAGAAAACGAACATGTATGATATAGTGCAATGGAATAACATAAGGTATAGATAAAGGTACAAAGTAAGAAAGGGAAAAAAAAGGTCAGTAATCCACCACGAGCCCAGAAACAAACCAAATCATATCATCTCAAATGTAACCAATTGGAGTAGCTAGCTCCCAGATATGTGAAAGACGTGTATCGCACACACCACCAGTCACCAGATAAATATAACAATTAACAAATAACTATTAAACAGAAACAGATCAAATCTAGGATGCACCCATACGCCCCCGCAGACAAATCAATAATCATAATCATAATGGCCATAGCAGATAATAAATAAGGGACGGAACAGGTCATCACTCTCCTGCCCTAGAGTCATGTCAGGGGTGCGTCAATGACATGGACATGAAACCCTCATGCCTAGTGATTGGCTCGGATATCAAACTGTAGATCAAAAGTCAGGCGTACTATCAAATACTCAAAATTATATCTTAAGGGTACATGGCAAAAGGTTCAAACAAGATCACATTAAAAGTTCACAAACAGGAGGGAACATAGCAATGGTATAGGGAATCCTAATAAGGAAATGAAAAGCTGAAAGAAAAAGGAATGAAAACCCTTACTGAAAAAGGGCAGAATATCTGTACCTTATTCGATAGCAAAACAAACCAAAGAAAGATCACAAGACACCGGATTACTCCTGCCTCAGAGAATCTACACGAATTATAAGTGTACTTATAAGTTTCATAGCTTTATGATTTCATAGTTTCATAGTTTCTAAATAATAAGGTTTCATTTTAGTTTCTCTCCATCTTAGGTAACTTTTCATATACAGTAACTTTAGTTATTGTCATTCCCGTTTATCAACTTAAAGTATTAAAGATGACCATGTTAGTAGGTTAAGGTTCATAATGCCCTTTACATAAGTTCAAGGTTCATAATGTAGTTTTTCATAATTTTAGGGTTCATTATGCAATTATCACAAGTTTAGGGTTCATAATGTCATTAAGATAAGATTAGGGTAAATAATGTAAATATTCTAAAGTTACAGGTTTACACAAGTTAAGTCCTTTAGTTTTAGCAAATAACAATTTAAACCCTTTAGTTTATAAAATAAACACAAAACACCTTTCACTTTCCTTTTTAACCTTTTTATAATTTCTAACAGTTCAATATATATACGAATTTGTTAGGTATTCTATAAATTGTAAACCATATGAGAACTCAGTAATAAAATTCCCAAAAATTCCCAGAGATGAATAAATGTCTTTATTATTTTACCTAATTTTTCTAGATTTTATTAAGTAGCACAACTATGGATTAAAATTCACTTAAACCAACTTGTCCAGATTTCTGATAAATTTTACTGTACGAAAAGTTAGTAATTAGAAACCCTTTAAGAAAAATTCATAAAAATCTAAAAAAATTTCAGTAACTAATAGACATCCTAAATATTACCCAGTTCAAAGGAAACCTTCTAATTCGGCACGGTTTGCAATTTAAAATTCAAAATCCCAGACTGATTTTCCAGACTCTCAATTCCAGTTTGACACATAATCTTCTATAAATCAAAAAGAAGCCTTCCAAACCTCTAAAAATTATAAGATAAATTTTCCCAGATAGCCATTTCATTGAATTTAGTTCTAGACTCCAGAAACACCAAAATATACGTTCGCATCATTTATTTACAGCCGATTAAATTCGAACAAAATTTCAGATCAGTAACAGTTTTTAATCCTACCATGTGATCTCTTAGGTTTTTCATTCCGATCTTTATTCCTTAACACACAACGATTATAAATCATTTTATAACATGTTTAGGCCGATTCATAACAGGTCATAACATATTCAAAACGATTTAACACCATCGTACACACCTGGATCGATTTATATACGTTAAATTTTAGGGTTTCTATGATCAACATCTTATGTATCATTCAATGTGAATCTTTTCATATAATTTGATAAGGACAAGAATAAGAATGAAACTAACAAGAATGATTCAATACCCTTGAATACTAAACGAAGAACACGGACACCACAAGAATCAAATCACCACGAAGTCTCCTTTCTTCTTCCTTGGTTCGCATGGCAGAAAACACAAAAGAGGCAAAATAATAGATTAGGGTTTTGTTCCAAGAACACACGAATGGATCAAACATGAAGGAGATGAGATTACCTTTGACACGAATGAACAAGAACACAACCAAAACTTCCTTGGCTGTAGCAAAAAGGATCGAATGGCAGCAGCAAAAGAGAGGCCGATCTTTTGTTTTTAGGGTTTTTAGGGCTAGAAAAAAAAAAGGAACTTCGGTGTATAAAAAAAAAAGAACCGAACTTGTGGAAGGTGGATTGGGCCATGGGTTTGTTTGGTATCTTCAAGTGTTTAGGCCCAAAGGTTTAGTGCTAGTATGACAAAAGAATTTCGGCCCAAGGAAACACAAAAAGAAAAACGTGTGCAAGTTTATTATTTTCGGACTATAGAACTTCTTAAACGTGCCATACTTCATATCATACGGTCCTTGTATCATTTCATATTTAATTTAGGTTATATGTTCGTATCATGTAGTTTGGAGTCATAACATGTTATATAACTCAAATTTTAATTTATAGCGTATTTTATAAGTTCTTAAAAGTTCAAATTCAGAGGGTATTTTTGACATTTCGGATTATGTTAATTTTGGGGTTTTACAACTCTTCCCTTCTTAAAAAGAAATTTTCGTCCTCGAAAATTGAAGTCGCAAAGTTAGACGAAGTCGTAGCAAGTCGCAAAAGATCATCACAAACATTCTCACGCCCGAGGAGGTTCTTCCAAAAGATCTTCAGACCAAAAGTTTCTCATGACTCAAATCAAAACGAGGTGGGTTCAATTTTCTCAGAAGGAGACAAATAAGTTGATTTTGATCAAAAGGTTCATGGATCATGAAATGGACGATAGGTGAATCTTCAGGAAACTTAATGGAATACGAACAAGATTTCAAATCGAATTAACTGTTTCACAGTAGAGAGCTCTACAAAGAGTTTAAGATTTATAACTGAGGTCAACAGAATGCAAAACGTGAGTCCAAAGTCATCCCGATATCTAACGAACGAGAACAGAGTATACACATAGGTAGAATGAACCTAAAATCTCACTAATCACGGGTAATCCAACGGAGATCAAATTCTAAACTTCTTAGGTACTCCCCAAGATATCCTATGGCCACAATGAGTGCACGTTATATGGTGTAAGTATTATCACGTTGATCAGGCGTCATAATACTAGCACCACATAACTATGCCTTCATGATGATCATACTTTATCTCAAGTCGTAATCAACCACCTATCTTAATCCACCTAGTACTTCTATAGTCATCAAAGGTTACAAGATCAAATGTCATAGTCAAGAGGGAAAACAAAACTATTCGCAAGAGTATCAAAATCCCAGATTGCCTAGCAGAAGTGAGGTACGCCGTCACAAGCATCATATCTTCCACAACTCGCCAAAATCTCTCAAAACAAAGCCATCACCGAACATACGAAAAATAACCACGAACTGAAATGCTTCTAGGGAACTTAAATCATAAGAGGATCTTATTACTTTGTAACGAAACTAAAAAGGGTCAATGGAAATGAAAGTTAGTCGCCAAGAACTTCGGCCTTCATAGAATCAACACTTCCAACATAAAGGATCTGTTTCCAAAATCCGTTCATTCAACGCATCCAATCTCTTCAAGTCCGGTTAATCTGTCTTCGTCTGTCCATCAATCGGAAAGTGAAACCAAAATCGAGAACTTGTGTCTGGTTCGTCGAGCCTCCTGCAGTTCTTCTTGCAATGTAATGGAGTAATGTGAATTTCTGGCACGATCTTCAATCCTTCATCATCCAGTCTGCTTCCGCTCTCAATTTATCTTGGTACAACCAAAATGAATAGGGAAGTTAGACTGCATGTCTTTATCAACTCCAGGTTCGCCGTCTTGACTAGATTTTCTTCTTCTGCATCGCCCACACTTCTGCTTTGTAAGGAATGTCTTCACTCTTCAGGTAGCCGCCGTTGTTGTCAACTCCAGGTCATGCAGTGAATTATTGCTTCTAGTCGTCCTAATGTATACGAAAAACCTTCTGTGCTATGAGGGAATATAACCGAGTCTCTTTCTGGAATGCCCCAAAATTCGTTCCGCCCGAAGGTATGGAAGTTAACTTCTATTTCAACTTATCCAAACTCCAAACTAAGCTGTTTCTCTGTGTTCACGAAATTTCTCCATGGTATCATAAGTTGCAAACATCTTCCAGAATTCTTCTGCAAAGTTCAAAAGGTTTCAATCCTCCTTTCTGTTATCGGTCTTGACCCCTTGGTGCTAGTTTTCGAAGCTTGCGGAACTTAAAGAGATATCCTCCATTGAGAACAACTACCAACATCTTAAAAAGGTACAAATGATCGGCGAATTTCCTATCAAAGTGCAAAGATGATTTTCATGCTTTTCCTCGTTTCTGAACGTACTATTTACTCACACAATGACCATTTGTCCAAGTACTCACAAGAAAACATTAATTATCAATCTCATAAACAGTCAGAGCTTTAGCTAATACTATTAGCATTACTAACCGTCATAGCATTCTTTTACGGATACGGAAGGCGATTCCAAGAAATAAATCAATTCGTCATAAGGAAAACTTCACGCTCTGAAATTAAACAAACACATAATCGTTTCAGGGTGGAGGAATACTGGCTCCTAACAGTAATACAGTTTAGTTATCTCCAGTTACCATCCTTCTTTATCGCGAGCGAAACTAAAGCACGCCCAGGAAATCCACTTAGGTAAACTCACTTCCTGGTCTTCGGTTGCTGCTCTTCCCGGTTGTTCAACCCAACTGACATGACTCCGGACACATCTTGAAGACACCTTCGCTTGGTAACTAGACAATGTCCCAGTAACTTGTCAAATCCTACTTCACGCTTCGGTGGACAACTTGGTGGTTCAACCAGAAATTATATTCAGAAAACTCAGGGTGCCCAATAACTCTCAAGATAAGGTTCATGTTTAGAAGACTCAAGGTGCCGAAGAGCTCTCAAAATGAGGTTCATTCATTGGTGTACGAAATGGGTTCTAGGAAGACTTCATAACCGCGAAAGTAACACACGAGTCTCCAGAGTAATAGTGGTAGCAAAAGGTTTAACGAGCGGTAATCGTGGTAGGGAGTTCAAAATTGTTGCAAACGTCAAAGGTGAGACATAGAAGGGTAGTTGTCAATATTTGAATGTTCAATCAACCAATTCCTTGTCAGAATAAAATCGAAGTTAACTATCCAAAGAAAGACGGATCACAAATCAAATCCTTATCATTCAAAAGTGAGGGGAAAAGATTTTATACTTGTGGTTACACACCACAAGACCTCTCATAGGAATAGGGATGGGTGAAACGAAATCAAATAGTGTCGGAAGATTCATAGATACTTATCAAAAGCAAGAGACAAAAACAAAACATATCAAGTACGTCATCGCCATGGAGATTCTCAGAGTGCTCGAAGAGGTATCAAGATGATTGACGAAAGGATCAGAGGTCTGAGTAAAATCTGAAGATAAGGATCGAATAGTGTCAGGTAATTATTGTGCTATTCTTAATGCCTTCAAGTTACTAGGTTCAAATCTTAGGTGGTGCAAAGTATAAGCTTTCACTTTCCAAAAGTGGTATCAACAGGATCTAACCAAAAGCAAGGCACGAATCAGAGTGATGCGGAAGCAAAGATATTTAAGCAAATGCCTTATAGTCTACCCATTCCTCACCGGTCAAAACTTAGGTTCCTATGGGGAAATCCTAAAGCAAATTTTCAAAGGTTGTCTTGCGAGCGCCTACAGGGAAAAACTTAGTGGTCCTAACTTACACAGGTCAAGGGTAAATGTATTACGAATCGCAGCCTGTCGCTTTGATACCATAATTGTAACACCCCTACCCAATAAGGGTAAAGATGTCATAATAATGGTTTCATATCAGATCAAAACAAAGCATACATCAACAGTAATACAAAGGTTACAATGAAATTCTGAAATTTACAAGGTTACAAATGCGAATACTAATTCTAATATACCATAACTTCTAATCAACTCTAATCCAGAATAACTATCAAGTCTTCTAAATCCAAAAGTCTCTTCACTCATACCCAGCTTCCAACTAAAACCTGCCGCAGGAAAAGAAATGCGGCTGAGCTTAAAAAGCCCAGTGAACAGATATATATAAACGAAAACGAAAGCAAAAGAAAACGAACATGTATGATATAGTGCAATGGAATAACATAAGGTATAGATAAAGGTACAAAGTAAGAAAGGGAAAAAAAAGGTCAGTAATCCACCACGAGCCCAGAAACAAACCAAATCATATCATCTCAAATGTAACCAATTGGAGTAGCTAGCTCCCAGATATGTGAAAGACGTGTATCGCACACACCACCAGTCACCAGATAAATATAACAATTAACAAATAACTATTAAACAGAAACAGATCAAATCTAGGATGCACCTATACGCCCCCGCAGACAAATCAATAATCATAATCATAATGGCCATAGCAGATAATAAATAAGGGACGGAACAGGTCATCACTCTCCTGCCCTAGAGTCATGTCAGAGGTGCGTCAATGACATGGACATGAAACCCTCATGCCTAGTGATTGGCTCGGATATCAAACTGTAGATCAAAGGTCAGGCGTACTATCAAATACTCAAAATTATATCTTAAGGGTACATGGCAAAAGGTTCAAACAAGATCACATTAAAAGTTCACAAACAGGAGGGAACATAGCAATGGTATAGGGAATCCTAATAAGGAAATGAAAAGCTGAAAGAAAAAGGAATGAAAACCCTTACTGAAAAAGGGCAGAATATCTGTACCTTATTCGATAGCAAAACAAACCAAAGAAAGATCACAAGACACCGGATTACTCCCGCCTCAGAGAATCTACACGAATTATAAGTGTACTTATAAGTTTCATAGCTTTATGATTTCATAGTTTCATAGTTTCTAAATAATAAGGTTTCATTTTAGTTTCTCTCCATCTTAGGTAACTTTTCATATACAGTAACTTTAGTTATTGTCATTCCCGTTTATCAACTTAAAGTATTAAAGATGACCATGTTAGTAGGTTAAGGTTCATAATGCCCTTTACATAAGTTCAAGGTTCATAATGTAGTTTTTCATAATTTTAGGGTTCATTATGCAATTATCACAAGTTTAGGGTTCATAATGTCATTAAGATAAGATTAGGGTAAATAATGTAAATATTCTAAAGTTACAGGTTTACACAAGTTAAGTCCTTTAGGTTTATCAAATAACAATTTAAACCCTTTAGTTTATAAAATAAACACAAAACACCTTTCACTTTCCTTTTTAACCTTTTTATAATTTCTAACAGTTCAATATATATACGAATTTGTTAGGTATTCTATAAATTGTAAACCGTATGAGAACTCAGTAATAAAATTCCCAAAAATTCCCAGAGATGCATAAATGTCTTTATTATTTTACCTAATTTTTCTAGATTTTATTAAGTAGCACAACTATGGATTAAAATTCACTTAAACCAACTTGTCCAGATTTCTGATAAATTTTACTGTACGAAAAGTTAGTAATTAGAAACCCTTTAAGAAAAATTCATAAAAATCTAAAAATATTTCAGTAACTAATAGACATCCTAACTATTACCCAGTTCAAAGGAAACCTTCTAATTCGGCACGGTTTGCAATTTAAAATTCAAAATCCCAGACTGATTTTCCAGACTCTCAATTCCAGTTTGACACATAATCTTCTATAAATCAAAAGGTAGCCTTCCAAACCTCTAAAAATTAAAAGATAAATTTTCCCAGATAGCCATTTCATTGAATTTAGTTCTAGACTCCAGAAACACCAAAATATACGTTCGCATCATTTATTTACAGCCGATTAAATTCGAACAAAATTTCAGATCAGTAACAGTTTTTAATCCTACCATGTGATCTCTTAGGTTTTTCATTCCGATCTTTATTCCTTAACACACAACGATTATAAATCATTTTATAACATGTTTAGGCCGATTCATAACAGGTCATAACATATTCAAAACGATTTAACACCATCGTACACACCTGGATCGATTTATATACGTTAAATTTTAGGGTTTCTATGATCAACATCTTATGTATCATTCAATGTGAATCTTTTCATATAATTTGATAAGGACAAGAATAAGAATGAAACTAACAAGAATGATTCAATACCCTTGAATACTAAACGAAGAACACGGACACCACAAGAATCAAATCACCACGAAGTCTCCTTTCTTCTTCCTTGGTTCGCATGGCAGAAAACACAAAAGAGGCAAAATAATAGATTAGGGTTTTGTTCCAAGAACACACGAATGGATCAAACATGAAGGAGATGAGATTACCTTTGACACGAATGAACAAGAACACAACCAAAACTTCCTTGGCTGTAGCAAAAAGGATCGAATGGCAGCAGCAAAAGAGAGGCCGATCTTTTGTTTTTAGGGTTTTTAGGGCTAGAAAAAAAAAAGGAACTTCGGTGTATAAAAAAAAAAGAACCGAACTTATGGAAGGTGGATTGGGCCATGGGTTTGTTTGGTATCTTCAAGTGTTTAGGCCCAAAGGTTTAGTGCTAGTATGACAAAAGAATTTCGGCCCAAGGAAACACAAAAAGAAAAACGTGTGCAAGTTTATTATTTTCGGACTATAGAACTTCTTAAACGTGCCATACTTCATATCATACGGTCCTTGTATCATTTCATATTTAATTTAGGTTATATGTTCGTATCATGTAGTTTGGAGTCATAACATGTTATATAACTCAAATTTTAATTTATAGCGTATTTTATAAGTTCTTAAAAGTTCAAATTCAGAGGGTATTTTTGACATTTCGGATTATGTTAATTTTGGGGTTTTACACCAAGCTTCCACCATCCAAGTGCAAAAGAAGAATACTTCTATCAATCAAGACTAGAAGTATTACAACTTAGTAGCATCTTGTTACTGAAGTTGTTTGTTTTGTATACTTTGTAGATCTTTCATTCATTTGTGTAAAGTGTGTATATAAGTTGTAAACATAAGTGATTAGGCTAGAGTAGTGTGTAAGTAGTGAAGAAGGTGGATAAGTAGTTGTGGAGTAAAGAAGTAGAGTAGAAGCCTTATAAAGTTGTGAAGTAGAGAAGTCTTGAAGCCGTTGTGAAGCCATAGCCTAGAAGTCGTGAAGCCGTAGCATAGAGGTTGTGAAGCGGTCGTGTTGAAGCCATGAAGTCCTAGTCGTGAAGTCCTAGTGTTGAAGTCGTGAAGCCGTAGCATAGAGGTTGTGTAGCGGTCGTGTTGAAGCCATGAAGTCCTAGTCGTGAAGTCCTAGTGTTGAAGTCGTGAAGCCGTAGCATAGAGGTTGTGTAGCGGTCGTGTTGAAGCAGTGAAGTCCTAGTCGTGAAGTTCTAGTGTTGAAGTCGTGAAGCCATAGCATAGAGGTTGTGTAGCGGTCATGTTGAAGTCGTGAAGTCTTAGTCGTGAAGACATAGTGTTGAAGTCGTGAAGCCGCAGCATAGAGGTTGTGTAGCGGTCGTGTTGAAGTCGTGAAGATGTCGTGAAGCAGTCATGAAGCCGTTGTGAAGTAGTCGTGAATAAGTTGTGTTGTGAAGTTGTGAGATTGGTTCTAGCTACGATTAGAACTCGACATTTAGCTTTGTGTCGTTAAACCCGTGTAAGCCAAAGTTGTGTACGGTTTTCTCCGCCATAAGGGAGCTTATTGAAGTTGTGAAGAAAACTCTCGAGCTTGGTGCTTGGGGAGTGGAGTAGGGCATGGAAGGTGTCCTTGTAGCCGAACCACTATAAATCCCTCGTGTCTCGGTTAGCTCTTTCCATCTCTTACTTACATCTTTATTTATATCGTCATTACTTTTATAACATATAGGCATATATAACTGTTAGTAATAATTAGAAGTTGACTTCACATATAGATCAAATTGAAACTCCATTCAAGAAACCAAAACTTTTACAATCAATTTAAAAGAATACTTATATAACTAATAATAAGGTTTAAGTTCTATTTTTTATACAAACTTGAATCTAAGTGTTTTAAAAATAAACAAAGGTTTTCATAATAAAATTAAAAGACATAAAACTATTCAACCCCCCCTTCTAGTTTTCCACACTGATCCTACCCATCAGGCCTCTACAAGTTCTAATCTGTTTCCAAGACCTCAGGACAGTTGGACTAGGTCTCAAGATATAGAACTTGTCAATATAATTGGTGAGCCTACTGAAGGCATGCTCACAAGAAGCATGGTTGCTGAACTGAGAGCAGCCTCAGCCAATGAATGCCTATTTGTGGACTTCATTTCCACAATTGAACCCAAAAGTGTTAAGGAAGCACTTAATCATCCAAGTTGGGTTCAAGCCATGAATGATGAACTGGAACAATTTGACAGAAACAAGGTAATGACCTTGGTCAAATGTCCTGAAGATGTTTCAGTCATTGGCATGAAATGGGTATTTAAAAACAAATATGATGAAAATGGCATAGTCATTAAAAACAAAGCCAGACTTGTAGCCAAAGGCTATAATCAACAAGAAGGCATTGACTATGAAGAAACATTTGCATCAGTAGCAAGGATGGAAGCCATCAGGATCTTCCTTGCTTTTGCTACATACATGAACTTCAAGGTGTATCAAATGGATGTTAAAAGTGCATTCTTAAATGGCTCACTGAAAGAAGAAGTTTATGTTCAGCAACCTCCTGGATTTGAAAGTCATGAGTTTCCTGACTATGTCTGTAAGCTTAACAAAGCCCTTTATGGACTGAAGCAAGCTCCCAGAGCATGGTATGAAACTCTTTCAGCCTTCCTGATCCAAAACAAATTTATCAGAGGTAAGATAGACAACACATTGTTTATCTATAAGACAAATAATGATGTCATACTTGTACAGGTGTATGTTGATGACATCATCTTTGGCTCAACAAGTTATAAACTTTGCAAACAGTTTGAAAAACTGATGGCAAAGAAATTTGAAATGAGCATGATGGGAGAACTAACTTACTTCCTTGGTCTACAAATCAAGCAGACTGATAAAGGAACCTCTATCAGTCAAGAGAAGTATGTTATAAGCCTATTGAAGAAGTATGAGCTCAGTGACTGTGCCTCAGTCAAGACTCCCATGGTACCCCCAAACAACCTTGGTCCTGATCTTACTGGAAAACCAGTAAATCAAACTCTATTTAGAGGAATGATAGGATCACTGATGTATTTACTTGCATCAAGGCCTGATATCCAATTCTCAGTCAGCTTATGTGCCAGATATCAATCTGACCCAAGAGAAACTCATATCACTGCTGTGAAAAGGATATTCAGGTACCTGAAAGGTACTCCAAACCTTGGATTATATTATCCAAAATGTTCAGGCCTTGATCTTAAAGGATACTCAGACTCTGACTATGCTGGATGCAACATGGACAGGAAAAGCACCTCAGGCTCCTGCCAAATTCTTGGTGGAAAACTAGTCTGTTGGAGTGCTAAGAAGCAACAATCAGTTGCCATGTCCTCAGCTGAAGCTGAATATGTTGCAGCAGCAAGTTGTTGTGCAAATGTACTCTGGATGAAAAGTCAACTCAGTGACTATGGAATTCAGTACAAGATGGTTCCCATCTTTTGTGATAACACTAGTGCAATTGCCATGTCAAACAACCCTGTTCTTCATCAGAGAACAAAACACATTGATATTAGATATCATTTCATCAGGGACCATGTCATGAATGGTGACATAGAATTACACTTCATTCCTACTGAATATCAGCTAGCTGATATATTCACCAAGCCATTGGATGAACCAACTTTCACAAGACTGAAAGCTGAACTTGGAATGTTGGATATTGAGAATTAGTCCACTGATTGATTCCATACAAATAAGTATAAATTCTGAAAACCCAGGTCCCTGACTCAATGTGTACTTCAGTGAAAAGAATCACTGAAACCTCAGGAACTAAGCCCAAGTTCCTGAAATGTTGGACTTCAGGAACTAAACCCAAGTTCCTGAACCCTTGAACCTCAGGAATTAAACCCAAATTCCTGAACACTAGAACCATCAGTGACTAAACCCAAGTCCTGACAATCAGGTTCACTGAATGAAAAGTCATTCAGGGCCCTCAAGAGACATTAAATACTAACTTAAATGCTCTAAGTATCTAGTTAGTAAATATCCGAGGTTTGTAACTAAATTCTTATTTAATAATAAGAATATTTGTTCTTTTTCCTTTCTGGCATACACCTCATGGGCCACCACATTCCCACTTGGCATTAAATGCCTCTCCAATCACATAACAGATATGTGATGACTCAGCTCTGCAAATTACACTTTTTGCAGACGGCGCAACTGTTTGCCTTGATAGTTGCACAATACAGGGATAGTGGGGTGGTTGGGCATTTAATGCGGATCTCAAACGTTTTATTCAAAACGTTTTTCAAAATAATATCTTTTGAGATAATAACCGCCTAAGTGCCTAAAATACCCTCCACTTCACTTCCCTATAAATACCCCACAAACAAAAAACACACACACGTTTTTTAGAAATCTTAAGCAAAACTTTGCCCTTTTTTTCAAAAAAAAAAAGCAAAAAAATCTGTGTGTGTTCTTAGCATCTAGAAACCCAAAACCATTTGTTGTTTACCCAGACTTTCCCAACAAAAATGGCTTCTTCTAATGCTATTACATACGCCCCTAATGTGGAATTCCTCATTGAGGGCGTAGACATGACCAAGAACAACGTGGTAGGAAACTTTGCCTACCCCCAAAGGTTTTGGGCGTACAAGAATGTGGTAAAATACCTACAAAACTGCTTTCTTGCTACGGCGTTTACCAAGACCCCCTCAGTCATCTACCATGACTATTTGAGGGAATTCTGGTGTACTGCAGTGGCAACCAGCCCTGCTGACACCAAAGAATCCATCATCACATTCACAGTGATGAATGGGAGAAGAACCCTCTCCCTGGATTACAAAACCTTCATCAAGGCCACTGGTCTTGATTACGCTAAGGCCTTTGTGCCCAACCCTACTGACCAAGAGGTAAAAGCCAAATTGCTTTTCCTAGTGCCTCATGACCCTAAGAGTCTTGAAATGGCCGTTGGAGCCTTATTGGACAAGGCTCTAATAGTCAAAACCTGGTTCCATCCTGTCTGGAGGATCCTGATGACCTTTGTCATTCAGGTCCTTGGGGGGAATAAATCATCCACGGAGCAAGTGAACTCATCACAACAATTGATGGTGTTCAGTCTCCTGGAGGGTAGAAAAATTGATATCGGAGGAATAATCTTCCGAGACCTCGTGGCCAAGCTATCAGGAAAGCATAGGCAAAAACACATGTCCTATCCAAGGTTTATTTCCTGTGTGCTTCAGGACCTACTTGGCGCTGATTATGTTAGGCCTGACATCCAAGGATCAAATCCTGACGTCTTACACAAGTCTAACTACTCAAGCGGCATTACCGAGGTTACACCTGTCGCCCTGACAACCTATATGCAATCGGTTATTCAGGGGACTGAAGTTGTCTCACCAGTGCCTTCACCTACAAAGAAGGTGAAGAAGACAAAGAAGGGTCAGTCCAGTAAGGTGGTTAGACCCAAACCACTCGCCACTGAGACTGATGCCTCAAACAACCCTAAACAAGGGTTAAATGTGACCGAGACCTCTGAGACACCCCTCACTGAGACCATCTTGGCCCAAAAACAAACGCCAACGGAGGTCACTGAGAAATCATCCTCAGTGTCCTCGGGCAAACCCCCTCTTCCTCAAGACTCTATTGACATAAACAAGTCACTAGGGTCAGGAACCTCCACCCACTCACATCCCGATGAAGGCACTGACAAATCACAATCAGGGCCTGAGGGAGAAAAGGGTCCTGAATCCTCGGTTGGGCAGCACTACTCAACTGGGAAGGGGACCCACAAACAATCACATCCTGCTAACGTCCCTGAGCAGTACAACCCTGATGGGAAGGGGGACCATCAACCATCACAATCAGTGCCTCATGATAGTTCTGAAAAACACCCGTCAGGACTTGAAGGCGCTCAGGGGGACAAAGACTCAGAGGGATATAAACCACCCGCTGATACGGAACCCACAACCACCTCAGGCGGATCCATTCTCTCAGGAACTGCCCCCAAAAGTCAGGCTGAGCAATCAGTTATTATGACTAGCCAGGCTGATAAAACCAAATCAGTTTTTATGGCGGGGTCAGGACCTGGCCAAAACCAAGGCAAGTCTTTTTATAAAGAGGAGCCGGTTAACCTTTTTGAGATTGAGTCTATGGGGGATATTCAGGCTCTTCTTGATTCTGAAGATGAGCTCAAGGAAGAGAGTGAGGAGGAAATTTTTGAGGCTGGTGATGACATGGAGACTGATGTACAACCAACTGAGCAATCGCATCAGTCTTCTCCACATGGTGAAGAATCTGAATCTCAGGCTGATCATTCTTCAGATTCTGAATCATGATGCCCTCAGGAACTCAAGAAGTATGACAACATTCTTCCTCTTACTGAGAGGCAATTGGTCAAGTTCCTACAAAAGGCCAACAATGCTCTCTTCACTGGCTAACTGAAGAATTTTTTTACCACCACACTGAAGCTGCTGTTCATTACGTCGATCTGAAGGAATCAGTGGAATCCTATCATGATGATGTAAATGAGCACAAGTCATCTATCTCCTTCTCCCTGACAAATCTTGATTACAATATTAAAATGTTCAACGAGTCTCTCACCAACTTACAAAAGAGCATTGAAACTATTCAAGAGTCAGTGAAAGATGACCCTGTGCTCAACAGGAAAATTCTTCAGGCTTCTGAGACCTACCAGCAACAATCTACTCAGGTGGCTGAGCTGGTAAACATGCTGACCTCCTCAAATCTTCAGGGATTCAGCTCTAAAGTGGACTCCATCAGGTCTTCCCTGGGTCTTATGGAGTCCCACATGGCATCTTTGGCGAATTCTTCTTCTTCCTTGGCTTGGAATCTTGGGCCAAGGATGACTGCAATGGAGGTTTCTCAGGCTTCTCTTGAGGCTAAGGTCTCAACTCTTCAGAAGGATACCTCAGACATCAAGTCAATGATGACTGAGATTTATCAGGCCTTCAAGGGTCAGGATGCTCCCTCAACTTCAGTGAGTGCACCAACTTTTGCTCTCACCATGGTTCCAGCAACAGTTGAGGGGGAGAATGTTACTGAAGAACAACCTCCAGTCACTGAAGAGACTGAAGAGCAACCTCCTTCTCACACTGAGGGGGAGATTCCTGAGACCAACCCATCTTCATCCTGCCAAGACAAAGGCAAAGGCATTCTTACAACCACTGAGCCTGAGTCTACAATCTTGGTGCCTGCCTCCTCTGAAAGAAGGCAAGACCTTGATGAGCCAGTCAGGGTCCCTTATGAGGTCAATGGAGTGATTAAACTTCTTACTAATGAGGAAGTTCAAGCTCATATGGAGAAAGAGGAGGCAATGAAGAAGGCAGCCGAAGAAGAAAGGGCGAGCAAGGCTGCTCTTATTCAGGTGGTCCATGAAGAGGCTGAGAAGATAGGTCTTGAGCCTAAAGAACTTGCTGGAAGAAAGGGTGGTAAGAGCTTTGTGGATGCTCAGAATGCTGAGATGGTTGCTCTCAGGATGAAAAGGGAAGAAAGGTTGAAAAGGACTGAGGAGATCAGGCAGAACAAGATTGAAAGATATCAGTGGGTAATGACAAACAGATTGAAACCTGAACCCATCCTTGATGTCAAGATTCACCGAAACACCAAACCTGCCATTATTACTGTTTACAGAAGTGCTGACAAGAGAACCTTTGAGGTTCATAACCCCTTCAGATTCGCTAACTTCGGGATCACTGAATTGGATGAATTGGGTCCAATTATAGCGAAAAAGTCAAATGTTGTGGTCCCTGGTCTGTTGAAGTCCCTAAGTCTGAGGTATGAGAAACTGGCAGCGACACCTCAGGAACTTGGTATTCCCTTTCCTCTTCCTGCTTCAGCTGAATAACCTGCTCCCTCTCAGTATTCCTCAAGAAAGAGAAAGAAGATTGAAGCTGAGCCTGAGATCAAGGTCCCTGGTCTTGACTGCGACAGAACCCTCCCTGAAGGAGTTCAATTCAGGAACAACTTGGTCATCGAACAACCTGAAAGAGGTTTGTTCTTCACTGATGCTTTTGGCGACCCAGTATTTCAAAGATGGAGTGATATTGATAAAGCTGGAATTAGAACAATGCTGGGTTACCTCATGATGGCCTCCCCAATCAAGAGTCCTGAAAATGTGAGGTTCTGCCAAGACCTGAGGACAAAGATACAAGAGCATCCTGATCAGCATGAGCTTGAGTCCAAGAAGCCAAAGCTTGAAGCCTTAGGGTATAAGTTTGACTGAATCCGCCAACACCACTATCCCAGTACTATGTATAGTTTTGTTAGGACTTGTAATAATATTAATAAGATGATGTTTTTATTATTTCAGTGTCCTTATTTACTTTCTAGTACATTCAGTATGAGCAGAAGTCATTAGCTCACTCATAACTGATCAAAAACACTTAAGCATAATTTATATCCAAATAGGGGGAGATTGTTGGGTCCTTCAGTACCCAAGAGTCGTTAAACAAGATTTGAATGTAAATTATGCTAAGTGTTAATCAACCGAAAACACAATAAGTCACTGAGTGAATAATCACTCAGTGAGTTACCTTCAAGATACTCAGGACGAGTCTAAAAAGAAAGATTCACCACACAGTAAGGCGGTACTCACTGAAGTGGCACTTGAGACGAAGAAGAAGGTAATGGATCAGTGAGTGTTAGACAAGAGCTCACTGAACCCCAAGTCTCCTCAACAACAATGACTGAAGACTGAAGACAAATGTCTGAAGAACCTAAAGCCTAAAGAAAAGGCGGGATAAAGAGGGAAGGTTTGAGAAGATAAGAACAAGTCTTATCTGGGTCAGACAAACCATCCCTCAAGTGGCTAAAAGTCGAAGAAGTGTAAGGTCTGACACTCGAAGACTTTTTGGCGCAATCCTATTGGTTCTTGGAAATGACAACTACTGTTGTAGTTGTCAAACACGCTTCCTATTTGTTTATCTAGTTTTAATCTTCAGTACCTTTGATCTGTTTGCCTATAAATAGCAAACAGATGAAGAAAAGTGGGGGAGGTATTCTTGTGCAATTAAAACTTAGACTTTCACATATACCCCTTTTCTTCTACAAAGAGTAACGTATCCCTGAGATAGCTCAGTGGGTAGAATTGTTACCACTTAAGCATAGCTTGAGTTTAGATAAGAGACACCATACCTTTTCTATTCAATCCCAAGTGTTTGTTCCGTAAAACACTTGGGTAATAGATTCTTTGATTCATTTCTAATAAGAATTTAAACGTTGAAAATACTGTGTGTTTTTATATTAAAGTTTCATTAACTGTTAGAAGTAATCATTACACTGTATTAGTCATAAACACAAATAGATTAACTTTCTAGATAACTCTAAGTGTGTTAAGGGAACAACATAAATAAGCAATTGCAACTGTTGTGCAGGCTTAATTTAGCCTACTGAGGTAATTTTGCAGTTGAGAAAAAGATGTTAAAAAGCTAATAGAAAAATTCAAAAAAATGTGGAACAAGTGTGCTAGCAACCAAAGAGCTTAAGTACCAAATTTAAGCTTAATTGAACTTGTAATGAACAAATGAAAAATCAAAAACTCAAGCTGATCTGGACAAAAATTATGAAAAAAAATGCAGAATTTGCAGCTAAGAAAAAGCTGTTCAAAAGCTAACTTAAAAATTCAAAAAAATATGGATCAAGTGTGTAAGCTACCCAAGAATATGTGTACCAAATTTCAGCACTAATGAGCTTATATTGAACAAATGATAAATCAAAAACAAGGGTTGAATTTACTAAAATTCGACGTAAGCAGACTGCTATGATTCTGATGTGGACTGTTTTTTGAAATTTATGAACAAAAGCTTTATAAAACTTAATCACTACTGACTATTGACTTAATGGACTATATTGGACACAAAACCACCAAAAGATAGCATCAAATTAGCTGTTAGCTGTAATAAGCTAATATGATCAGAACTTACCCTACAAATACACTAATCAACTCAAAACCTAAAAATCCTTAAAAACAGGTCAAATGCTCCTACTAACAACTTAAATAAGCTAAGTTAGGCAAGATCAAAACTCACCCAAAGGCACATGAACAGTGTACATCAAATTGACCCATAAATAAGCTTATGCCAAACACCCCTTTAAAGGGACTGTTTGGAGTTTTGAACTAGCATGGACCAATTTAAGTATATATTCTGAACACAGACAATTAACAAACAATATTGAAGTGAAAAAATTTGAACTATAAATAAGCAGTGTAAATAAGCTATACCAAAATATGCTATTTTTGGCCATTTTTAAGCTTATTAAGTAAAAACAGAAACAATTAACCACAACCTATCAAATTAAAATCAAATCATAATAACAAGCTCAAATAAGCTACAATAAAGCAAATAAGCACAGAGAATAAGCTAATAAGCAGTTTGAATAGTAACTTAATGAAAAATGAGACTTACAAAAACCCTTGCTCAAAACAGGGCAGGATTCTTGACACCCAAATTACTCTCTAAACAACCCTAATGCTTCCCAAGAAGCTCTAACCCATGGCCATCCACAATTCACCATGCTCCAGCTTTTTTGACCATTTTGACTTTTGTTGACTTTATTTGACTTTTTGAAGTTAAATCAATTTTGAACTATTATAAGCTTACAAAAAGCTACAATGAGCTTATATAAGCTTATAGAATTAGAAATGAGGCTTATTATTTATATTTAACAACTAATGAGCTTAATTTGAATTAACAGATTAAAGATGAAAACTTGAAATTGTATTAAACCTTGAATTGAGTACAATACTGATAAAATAAAAATAATTTGAGGTGAAACAAGCTTAACTGAATATTAAGAACTAGAAATTCTAACTGCTAACAATCTAACTTATAATTTTGACTACTGAAAATTAACTAACTGCCAACTTTGGCTTACAAATGGCCTATTTATACTAAAACTAAAACTAGGGGTTCTTCTCTCTTCTGTGCTTCTTCTGATTTCTTCTCAGCCCTTGGATTAGACTTGTGCAATTTCAGCCCTTGATTGGGTTTTTGGCGCCAAAATATATGCTTGGATTGCCAGCGTGGATGGTATCACGTGAAGAGGCCTTGGACTGGAGCTATTGGAGGGGGTGGTGGAGTGTAGCAGAGGAGAAGTAGGGTGATGGTGGTGGTTTGTCAGGGGAGAAGGTGAGTGAGTTGGCAGGTTAGGCAGGAAAAGGATAAGCATAGGGGTTGACCTTTTTTTTTACCTTGGTTTTATTTAACAAAAGGGTTGGTTAGGTTAAGGTTTAGATCCGGGTTTATTAGTTTTTGTTGGGCTTGGTTTGGTTGGGCTGGGTTTATGGATTAGGTTTAGTTTAGGATTTGTCTTGAATTTGGTTTGTGTTTAGTTTAGGATTTAGGGTTAAATGGGCTGACTTGGCCCATTAAATTAGGTTGGGTTGGCCCATAAAAAATGGTTTTGGGTTCGTTTTTCCCTGCTCATTCCAATGCTAAATCCCGAGGTTGACTTTGACTTCGTCTTCACTTGATCAAATACACAAACGTTGTCGAGACGATCCAAAAATGTCCGTTTTTGCTCTGTTTTCAATCCTTTGTACCTGAAATAAAAACACAAACCAAGGATATCTGCAGTATAAATTGGTATATTTGGCCCTTTTTAGGTATTTTTATGTATTATATGGGCATAAAATGATGAGTAAATAGGCACTCATCATTCCCCCCACACTATCAATTGCTAGTCCCTAGTAATCCGATCATATAAAGTAATGAAAGGATAAAAAGAATACCAAGCATACCCCGTTTTGACTTTTTATTTGGTGCAAGAAATTTAAACTAGAACAAAAATAGATAACATGCTTGATTTTCAAAAATGGCATCATGGAACGGGATTTACACAAAATGGGTGTCTCCAGGGAATTGTAATCATCATCCTCTTTTTTATACTCCCAACTAAGCTTAAACTCAATGTGCAAATATTTTTGTAAAATGCTAACACTACTTATACTAATAATCTATGTAAGCCGAAACTTAACTTTTCACTCTCACAATTTATTCAAGTTAGGTGAGTATGCTCATTCTCAAAATTTTGACCGCAAAAATCGACATTTATTATGGTTGTTACTTGTTTAAGTCAAATACTAATTTACCGGGAACCTCGAAAATCTAAGGATCGAAAAGGGCCTTTTCCATGTAGCGGCTTTCTTCTCGGCACATCCCAAACCAATTGGTTTTAGGTGACCAGGCTTTTGACACCCCACAGAGAATAGTACCAGAATCAGCAGAATTTCGATTTCTAAGATTTTGGATATTCCCACTAAGTTAGTATTAAATACTTAAATAAATAGCAACAAACGATCATTTAGAGATTAGAGACTCAAATGTGAGATCACTCCATGTAACGGCTTTCTTCTCGGCACATCCCAAACCAATTGGTTTTAGGTGACCAGGCTTTTGACACCCCACAGAGAATAGTACCAGAGCTTTCGGGGTATTTGAAATCAACAATCTACCAAATTACCATTTAACCTTTATGACAAAATTGACGAATCCTACTTCAACTTCCGATTTAAACTTAAGAAAAAAACAAGTTTCCTACATTTATTCATATAAACAACATATACATCTTTTCTTTTGCAACATTATCACTTATTTTGCAACATCATTCCATTTATTTCATTTTGCAATATCATTCCATTTTTTTTTCTTTTTCATTTTTTCATTTTTTCATTTTTTTGATGTATAGGAAAATATGCTTTCTCAAAAATTTTAAATAAAAAGTTGAACTCGGACACTATATCAAAATTGTATAAAAATTTGTTTTGCATAACAAAATGATTTTAACGTTCAAACGTTTGAAAACAACACTAATTTATTCAGATTAGGATTTCCTGGGAGGAAAAGCCATATATTACTTATATAAGCTCTAAAGAGAACCAACTACTCTACGCTTAGCATTTTTATTTGCACAAATCGTAAAACCTTAGTCTAATCGTTAAGGGAGCAGCCAGATCAACACTCTGGCAGAGTCGGGATTCCCTTGTTCTAGCCTAATCAAGACTAAACACTTTTTTGCACTTCTTCTTTTCATGCAATTTCTTATTTAAAAACGAAAAAAATTTAAAATTTTTGGTCAAAACGGGGGTACTAGGGCACTAGAAGGTACACATGTGATCAAATTCGCCAGAATTCCCCCCACACTTAGAATTGAATATTGCCCTCAATATTCAAAGTACCGGCTATTATGCCGACACTTTGAACGTAAAAAGGTAATACTACTAGCCAAGTGTGGGAAAGAAATCTTTTTTCACAAACAGGATTAATAAGATATCCCTAGATAATTGTTAGCAAAAAGATCAGATATTGGGCGGCTGGATTGAAAACAGGTGCATCAATCATCACGATCTAAGGGAAACCTGAAAATAAGAGCAAACACACAAAAGTAAAGCACAGTAGAGGAATTCCCCTACACTTAGTGTTAGAAAATAGAAAGAAGACAGAAACATGGGTTGTCACCCATGAAGTGCTAATGTTTTTGTTAACCAAGTCACTAGCTTGACTCGACCCCGAATTCATTGGTCCATGGGGAAGCAAGTGGAAGAGAAAATCTTCATCGGACTTTTATTCAAGATGTTTGGACAATCATTGAATTTTTAATGAAAGTTCCACTCCGATGAGATACACCCGGCTCAAAAGAATGATAAATGGAGATGCCGGGGTCAAAAATGGTGCCTTCACTCCCAAAGGAGAGAAGGAAAGGACAAGTCACCGTATAAGTGAAGAAAGGTAGAAAAACTCGAACGACATATGTGAAGTCAATATAATGGCGATCCTCAAAGGGAAATGTCACATATGTCGGAGAAAGAATGTCCTTTTGAATCTCGGGATTAAGAATTGAGGTCATATCATCAAGTTTTGAAATAATAGAGTCCTTGACCTCATCGTTCTCTAACACTACATCAAAAAGAGGATTTACGATGCTGGAAAAGTACTCGTCAACAAATTCAAAAAGAAAGTTCGAATAGACTTTGATACTTTCATTTGGAACGTCCTTGTAACAAATTGCAAAATTTCCTATAATTAACGACGTTTAATCTTATATTAATCTCTGTCATTATTTTAATCACCATTTTTACGGGGAAATTTGAAATTTTTCTTATTATCTTATTTGGTTGTGATTACGATATCGCAAAATTCACCAAATGACGGAACGAGTTCAACGTGTATGACGAAACTTAAATAATTCACTAAGTTAATTATCTTTAATTAAATCTAATCGAGCCAGAAATCTCAACAGCCCAACTTAATCCTCAAAGTACTATTCATTCAGCCCAACTCTAAAGCCCAAAATCATTTTATGATTTTATGTGATATCGACTAGAATACCTCTCCAAAAAGTCTCTCGTTCATTCCATTCTTAAACACGACATCCATATATTTTTGTACCATCTCATTTCTCACCTAGTCAACTATAAGTGTGTCGAGTTTCAGAATTATATGTCAAGTATTGATATGGTTTTGAAAGGCAAAGCTTTCGATCAAAACTAACCCAACTCGACATGAATGAAAATCCAAAACTAAACCGTTTTGACTCCGGTTTATTTCTACGTGATCCTAATACTATTTCTAGCCTAGTTCCATGTTAATAGTCGAGTTTCATCATCAAATATCAAGTGCTACACGATTTTCCAAATCGTGTATACTTTAAAAATGATAGTCGAAATATCCATGAGTCACCAAGACAAAATACCACCTTTCAAGCTCTCACATATTCTTTCTAGAGTCTTAGGATGGCAGTAAATATCAAAGAAGTCTCTCATTTCACTGACAATGTATAGTTGCAAGTGTTTTGTGAATTATTCGACCTTACGTGTTCAAAAACGTCTTCTATATCTATTTCTCATTCACCACCTTCTTCATACATTAAATATCATTCTCACAACTCTCTTTCACCTCCAAAAATAATCAGAGAAGCCAGGAGAAATCCATTCGTGCGTTTGGAAGTTTAACTAGAGCATCGGGTTAAAAGTATAAATCGTATACTTTGTTATATCGAACGTGGTTTATTTACTTTGGGTTCTATTCGTATCCCTTAGCCTCTATCATCCTTAGAAGCGTTGTAAGTCATCTCTAACCAAGTTCCAATTCGCCTCGTTCATATTTTCTTTCCCATGCATCGTTCTAGATCATATTCGAACGTATATATATGTTGTATATTTATTTACGTATACATATTCGTTTAGTACACAAAAGTGGCGAGCCTCCATCTTGGAAGGCATAGGAGTCACCATGCACTCTCCTTTCACTTTCATTCTCACGTGTCATGCATCGTTCGAATCTATTTTTGATCATGTTCATATCGTATAAAAACTGTTAACACTTAGAAAATATTTCTAAGTCTTTCTCTTATAAGCAATGTCCCATGACGCCTAGAAAACAACCATATATCTTGAAATCTAACTTAATGATCATACGATATTTTTACATAACCTATTAGACCATCTAGCTAACTATCATTTTCGTTTATATAACTTTTAAAAATACTCACGTTTACACATTCAAAATCGTACAAAGTAAACGCTAGAAACCTACTGAAAATATTAAACTAAAATAACGATGTGGGCTTTTCAATCCATTAAGCAGTTTTTAAGCTCTAGAGATAAGCTAGCTTATCTAGACTTTTTGATATGAATTTAGAACATGAAAAATGATATTTTTGATGAGCTCAACTCATCTCACGATGTACGGATTTTAAAACGTTAACGGGCCACTAAATGAATCGCTAAAAGCCCAATAGAAGAAAAATAAGCTATAGATCATATAAACAGTTAAAATAAGCTTAGTTAGACTTAATTAAGCCTCGGAAAACTTTATATAATTTTTCCCATGATTTTTGCACTTTTGGACTAAAAATGTAACGCGAATTCACCTAGATGGACTAAAACTGTCAAAAATGTAAAACAAGGACTGAAAGTATAAAAACAAGATCATTAGGGTATAAAATGATATATTATCATATTCCAAGCTCCGAATGATATATTGGACAAGTAGTGGACTAAAAATGTAAATTATATTAATAAAGGACTAACGGTGCAACGCTAACGCCGTTAGGGTAAAAAGTGTAAAAACTGGAAAAGCACAAGGACTAACATATTATATTTGACATTCTTATTTTATTTTTCATTTTACGCTTACCCTTCACGTCATTTGCATTTTTGTATATATTTCATTTGTTTATTTATAACTTTACGTTAATTATATATATAACGAGATTTTTAAACGATTTAATTATACGTTTCGTGGAAATGATATTTTGGAATAATTGACATAAAAACAAGATAATATTATATGTAATATTATTTTTGAACTTTAAGCATTTTAAGCATATCATATTCTCACTCTAACGATCAAATCGTTATTCGTTCACGTTATCATTCCAACATTCGTATTTAGGTCAAGTTCTTAGACTTCCCCATTTATTCAGGTTGTATTTTGAATCCGTTACCATAATCTCATCTGAACTTACTTATTTCCATTCTCAGTATCATATAAGGTGAGTCATAGCCTCACCTTTACTTATTTATCAACTTTAAACTCCGTGAGGGGGATACATGTTATAAACAGATCACAAGTATTTTTATGTATGCTTTACCTGACTTGATATATGACTAAGTACCTTTATTGCCAAAATACCCTTTATCATGAGCCATTAATCACTAGTAAGTGAACGCGAATATAGTGAATAGATCTATTTAAGGTTTGACAGCCTATCCCACTAATACTGGACGGAATGCCTTTTGGTTAGTCGTATTAGTCGCGATACATTATATTTGAGAAAAATAGGAATTGGCAAATCACCTATTACTTGAGGGCAATATATCCATCATTGACTTGATGTGACTCCTCCGTTTACGGTACTTTGTTAACGTTTGCGTGTCATGAGACTTAGGGCAATATATACTGAAATATCAACTTTTCAAACTGATTGTATTCCTAATACAATCTTACTTGTGTATCGAATTGATTATTAAATTCAAACTCTATGATATCACTCAACATTTTTGTTGACTTTTAAGCATGTTATCTCAGGAAATTAGCGGAGCAGCAAGGGCATGGAGCGGGCTGTGACTTATCTTTATTATGGTGTAAAATAAAACGTGTAATTCAGTTTTAAACAATGTTTCCTTTATGGATTTTATCTACTCTGATATGAAACTTTTGTAAACTGAAATTATATGAAGGACCTATGTTTCAAAACGTCTCTTTCGAGCCATTTTCTATAATTATGACTTCGATCCTCACAATAATACCCCGTTTAGTCTTCCGCTGTTATCTCATAAATTAGGGGGTGTTACAGATTGGCATCAGAGCTAGAGTTATAGAGAACCAAATGTTTTCAAACATTGAACTATAACTAAACTTTCAAATGAATAAATTTTACACCATACTATTTTAAAGCCCTCCGTGCCTGCTTGCTACCGCGCTCAGTGCATTACTTATTAAGGTTATGTTATTCTAATCTTCGTATATTAGAATCTTACTCATTTAATGATAATGATTTCTTACTTTTACTATTTACGGGTTATTACAGTACCATGTCATTAATCCCTTATATGAGCATATCATCAGATTCAAAATCCGAGAACTCCTTAGCATCAGTTATTTCACCACTAGTTCCGAATACCTTAGCAGCCTTGGCACCAGATACCTCATCAGACGGGACGGAGCCCTTCGAGGAGGGTGAAGTTGTCATTACTCCACCCCTGATACCTACCGCATTACCAGATTTTCCTTTATCTGAGGACATTCCAACAGTGCCTGATATTAGGGGTGTTCACGGGGCGGTTCGGCTCGGTTCGGTTAGAGATTTTAACTATCCATCGCGGGGCGGGTAGTTCATTTTACTATCCGAAATCGAACCGTACTATGCGGGTAACCGGACATGCGGGTACCCGAAATGGGCGGTTACTCGCGGTTCGGGTCACGGTTAATCATTTAAAAAAATTAATCGAATCAACTCGGACGAACAATAACATAAATTAGAACGTAATATGTCATTGTAGTAAAAAATAAATAACATTGAAGAGATTAGAGTCAGAGTAATGTTGACCTGTCGCAATAAAAACATTCAAATTATTATATGTAACAAAATAACTAATACTATTTATTTGACGTTTATATGTTACAATCACTTTAATCATATGTAATCCATGGACGTTAGTAAATGATCACATTAGGTAAGTAAAAATGCGTTATACAATAAAAGTAATGCAATAATATAGTTAATATTTGTACATTTTTATGAATGGTTTATTGAAACCTACATATATATTATACACGGTTCGGTTCGGGTAACCGCGGATAACTAAAAGTAAAAACCGAAACAGAACCGTGATAAACGGGTTTTTCCGGTTTCGGGTTTTCTCGGTTTCGGTTTCTTCGGTTATCGGTTTTTTGTGGTTTCGGATTGGGCGGATCGGCTCGGTTCGTCGGTTTCTCGGATTTTTTGAACACCCCTACCTGATATCGCTCCATTTCCCCGATGATCCGTATATGTTAGCCAGAAAGAGGTCTCGCACTTTTGCAGATGCAGAGCCGTCTGAGCCAGACTCTCCTTCATCTACGAAGTCACTACCACCCTTATCATCACTTACTCACTCGCCTCCACGTCAGAAACTTAGGAGAGCTACTGAATCTTATTCAGATAAAGAGTTGATTTGTTGTCCGACAACATTCGAGGTTGGACAGAAATTACACCAAGAAACGATTTGGAAAGATGTTGAGCCAAATTCTCCGTTACCTGACACTCCAGATTTCTCAATACCATACATTCCATATGATGTATCTTTATCTAATTCCCCTTACTATAAGTTAAACCCTCGTGACTCAATATGGACCCTTCTCTATCAATAAGTCAGCACCCTAGACATTCACACTGAACAGTTGGAAGGGTTACAACCATTACGTTTCGAATGGTGCGACCGTAACATTGACACTCTGTTCAGAAGAGCCGATGACAAGAGATGAGCATGTGCCAGGAACGCTTCTCAGACATGAAAGCTGCACAACTAGAACTTGAGGCAGAAGCTAAACGCCTACCTCAAGGACGTAACTGAACTTAAGTTCATATGTATCGTTGTTATATCCACTAAACCAAATAGTTTTTGGTTAGTGTTGATGTATTTTCCAATAATCCTGAAACTCTCAGAACTTGTAATCAACTCTCAATCAATAACAACCTCCTTTTGTTATATCTCAACATGGTGAATAAATTCTTTCTATCATACTCTATCATGATGCTATGCATGCATGTAATGATTCCTCATACCCTCATACAAAATCTCACCATTTGTTACTCTCTTTGGTATACAAATGACTTCACACAAATCAATGGAGCATTAATAAGGGATCTTGTATCGTTTGTTTTGCAAAAACAATCAATCAAGTTGTTAATACTATGTTGTTTACAGTAATTATATCCAGACCTACCATAAAATTACCTAGGATTATTATGATTCCTTATACCTGCCGTAACTGGGCTATAACCATAGAATATTCTAAGACAAAGTTTCAGAAGAAAAGTTGATGAATGAAGAGAAAGTTGCTGAACTTCAGCTTTTATAGATAAATTGTTTGTTCCTTAGCAATCTCATACCAAGAATTGATTATTTATCTACGATATTACCCAGACATATCGTAATGTTATGATTCTCAATTGGTTATAATTTCGTATTGTGACTACATTATTAAAGACTAGTATACAAGTACCTTGTCACTTGAATTATTCTAACATGGCCATTAGGTGGATTTTAAATCCGTGATTCTTGGATATTGAAAGAAGATGGCCAGTATAAGCAGTACAAATACCCCCTAGCACCAAGCACAACTAAGACTCCTGAAGCTATCCAAAAGTTAGTAACCAACATCGTTGTAGTAGTACTCAAAGTGACTATAGTAGCTCGTTCAAGTAGCAACGATATAGCCACAGGAGAAAAGAAAACGACTACGTCTTATAAGCATACTCATGAAAGTTTTACGGATTGTAGGCCAACTCACCTTAAGAGAACAATAGGAGTTACTGAACCTACCATCACCATTACCAAAGGATTTCTAGACCAAAAAGTTAAACGGGATACTTCAAGAATCAGTGCCCAACCCAGAATACCACTTAGGACAAAAAGACCAGTGGAAAAGAGAATGGAAACTCTTTAGAACCTCAACAATGTCAAGTGATGACACCAGTGTTTAAACAGAAGAAAAATTCCTGTTATAGAAGAATAAACTTTAGTTTAAAACTTTCTAAGTTGTATTTCCTTTTATACTTTACCTTAGGTACGAAGGATGTAACCTAAGTGTAACAACTATCTTTCTACCATATGAAAACTCTATCTTGTAATATTTCCGTAATAATCATAATCTACGTCTATTTCAATTTCTATTCCATTCACCCTATTCATAGTCGTTACATAACAATAAACTGATAGCACCTTAGAAATTTGGTTAACATCATTTCTGACTGAACAATAAATTATTACCACCTTGTAAGAGTTCACCTATAAACCCTAAGATTCATTTCAAATATATCCTAGTATCACCCTAGAAATTCCAGACTCATCATATGAGTATGAACAAAAATTTTCTAATTCTTTTGGAAAAATAATCGTGTTGTCATTTTACAAAAACAACGCGTTGAACACCATCTAAAACTTTTTGAAAAGCATAAATACCACTGTGACTGAGCCAAGCATCACATCATTTGGTCCACAATTATACATAGCCTAGCTACCTATGTCTAATTTAGGAAGAATCATGTCATAAATGGAACAATTATCTTTTGGAAATTCTTTAATAACAATCTTCATTCAAAAGCAAAATCTTGAAATAAAATAGACTATTCATAAACATCCCTTTTTGACCAACCACAATATATGTCTACACCTACTACCCATCACCTTTAAGATAGAAAATTGACAAAAGTATAAACAGGAAAACCCTAAGAATTCACAAAGACTTATGGAAAGCACAAATAGCATAAATTTTATTAGAATATGTGGAAATTAATACATAGAGATATAATTAGCATCGGAAGTGCTAATGTTACAATGATTACAATAAAAAGCATAGAATCTCCAACAGGTTGACCCGCCATAGCAACAAAGACCACCACCAGCCCAGCAATAGCGAGAGCCACCACAGGATGTATCACCCTAATTATGATGTACGTTAAATATAAACAAACCATTAGAAACAATAGCAATACTAGTTCTTAAACATAAAGACAAGTAAGTTTTATTTCACATTTATTGAGGAATACATAGAAACATAACAAGGACTCATTTCAACAACCCTAGGCGCGAGACTATTACCCCATAGCTTGTCCAAGACGATAGCAAAAATCACAATTGGAATAAGAACCCCTAGAACGCAGACCAAGAATACGTAATCTTCGTCAGGTACGTACGCCATGTAAGTAACCGCAAGAACGGCATACACGATTGCTAGAATTGTGATAAGGTGCAGCATTTTGGAGAAATTATATGAGAGAAAAATGGTTGGTGGAAGAATAGGAAATTAAATTGAGTATTTATAGGCTAAATCTAGCCGTTGGAACCAACACTAGCCGTTGGGGGCACTATTCACGACAGTTGGTATTTACTGTTCACTAGCCGTTAAAATTTCACTATTCCTGACCGATATTTTCACTATTCACAGCCCTTAGATTCATTAGTTGCAATATTTAAGTTTACTTCATCTAGTACGGATAAATCTAACGAGATTTCGTTTTCTTCATTTTCAAATGAAAATCTCTCGACAACTCTTTGTCCATAATCCTTTACCCTAGTAATCATTTTAAACCTGAACTTCGGGACGAAGTTCAAAATTTAGGGGTGGATACTGTAACAAACTGCAAAATTTCCTATAATTAACGACGTTTAATCTTATATTAATCTCTGTCATTATTTTAATCACCATTTTTACGGGGAAATTTGAAATTTTTCTAATTATCTTATTTGGTTGTGATTACGATATCACAAAATTCACCAAATGACGGAACGAGTTCAACGTGTATGACGAAACTTAAATAATTCACTAAGTTAATTATCCTTAATTAAATCTAATCGGGCCAGAAATCTCAACAGCCCAACTTAATCCTCGAAGTACTATTCATTCAGCCCAACTCTAAAGCCCAAAATCATTTTATGATTTTATGTGATATCGACTAGAATACCTCTCCAAAAAGTCTCTCGTTCGTTCCATTCTTAAACACGACATCCATATATTTTTGTACCATCTCATTTCTCACCTAGTCAACTATAAGTGTGTCGAGTTTCAGAATTATATGTCGAGTATTGATATGGTTTTGAAAGGCAAAGCTTTCGATCAAAACTAACCCAACTCGACATGAATGAAAATCCAAAACTAAACCGTTTTGACTCCGGTTTATTTCTACGTGATCCTAATATTATTTCTAGCCTAGTTCCATGTTAATAGTCGAGTTTCATCATCAAATATCAAGTGCTACATGATTTTCCAAATCGTGTATACTTTAAAAATGATAGTCGACATATCCATGAGTCACCAAGACAAAATACCACCTTTCAAGCTCTCACATATTCTTTCTAGAGTCTTAGGATGGCATTAAATATCAAAGAAGTCTCTCATTTCACTGACAATGTATAGTTGCAAGTGTTTTGTGAATTATTGGACCTTACGTGTTCAAAAACGTCTTCTATATCTATTTCTCATTCACCACCTTCTTCATACATTAAATATCATTCTCACAACTCTCTTTCACCTCCAAAAATAATCAGAGAAGCCAGGAGAAATCCATTCGTGTGTTTGGAAGTTTAACTAGAGCATCGGGTTGAAAGTATAAATCGTATACTTTGTTATATCGAATGTGGTTTATTTACTTTGGGTTCTATTCGTATCCCTTAGCCTCTATCATCCTTAGAAGCGTTGTAAGTCATCTCTAACCAAGTTCCAATTCGCCTTGTTCATATTTTCTTTCCCATGCATCGTTCTAGATCATATTCGAACGTATATATATGTTGTATATTTATTTACGTATACATATTCGTTTAGTACACAAAAGTGGCGAGCCTCCATCTTGGAAGGCATAGGAGTCACCATGCACTCTCCTTTCACTTTCATTCTCACGTGTCATGCATCGTTCGAATATATTTTGATCATGTTCATATCGTATAAAAACTGTTAACACTTAGAAAATATTTCTAAGTCTTTCTCTTATAAGCAACGTCCCATGACGCCTAGAAAACAACCATATATCTTGAAATCTAACTTAATGATCATACGATATTTTTACATAACCTGTTAGACCATCTAGCTAACTATCATTTTCGTTTATATAACTTGTAAAAATACTCACGTTTACACATTCAAAATCGTACAAAGTAAACGCTAGAAACCTACTGAAAATATTAAACTAAAATAGCGATGTGGGCTTTTCAGTCCATTAAGCAGTTTTTAAGCTCTAGAGATAAGCTAGCTTATCTAGACTTTTTGATATGAATTTAGAACATGAAAAATGATATTTTTGATGAGCTCAACTCGTCTCACGATGTACGGATTTTAAAACTTTAACGGGCCACTAAATGAATCGCTAAAATCCCAATAGCAGAAAAATAAGCTATAGATCATATAAGCAGTTAAAATAAGCTTAGTTAGACTTAATTAAGCCTCGGAAAACTTTATATAATTTTTCCCATGATTTTTGCACTTTTGGACTAAAAATGTAACGCGAATTCACCTAGAAGGACTAAAACTGTCAAACGTGTAAAACAAGGACTGAAAGTGTAAAAATAGGATCATTAGGGTATAAAATGATATATTATCATATTCCAAGCTCCGAATGATATATTGGACAAGTAGTGGACTAAAAATGTAAATTATATTAATAAAGGACTAACGGTGCAACGCTAACGCCGTTAGGGTAAAAAGTGTAAAAACTGGAAAAGGACAAGGACCAACATATTATATTTGACATTCTTATTTTATTTTTCATTTTACGATTACCCTTCATGACATTTGCATTTTTGTATATATTTCATTTGTTTATTTATAACTTTACGTTAATTATATATATAACGAGATTTTTAAACGATTTAATTATACGTTTCGAGGAAATGATATTTTGGAATAATTGACATAAAAACAAGATAATATTATATATAATATTATTTTTGAACTTTAAGCATTTTAAGCATATCACATTCTCACTCTAACGATCAAATCGTTATTCGTTCGCGTTATCATTTCAACATTCGTATTTAGGTCAAGTTCTTAGACTTCCCCATTTATTCAGGTTGTATTTTGAAGCCGTTACCATAATCTCATCTGAACTTACTTATTTCCATTCTCAGTATCATATAAGGTGAGTCATAGCCTCACCTTTACTTATTTATCAACTTTAAACTCCGTGAGGGGGATACATGTTATAAACAGATCACAAGTATTTTTATGTATGCTTTACCTGACTTGATATATGACTAAGTACCTTTATTGCCAAAAGACCCTTTATCATGAGCCATTAATCACTAGTAAGTGAACGCGAATATAGTTAATAGATCTATTTAAGGTTTGACAGCCTATCCCACTAATACTGGACGGAATGCCTTTTGGTTAGTCGTATTAGTCGCGATACATTATATTTGAGAAAAATAGGAATTTTCAAATCACCTATTACTTGAGGGCAATATATCCATCATTGACTTGATGTGACTCCTTCGTTTTACGGTACTTTGTTAACGTTTGTGTGTCATGAGACTTAGGGCAATATATACTGAAATATCAACTTTTCAAACTGATTGTATTCCTAATACAATCTTACTTGTGTATCGAATTGATTATTAAATTCAAACTCTATGATATCACTCAATATTTTTGTTGACTTTTAAGCATGTTATCTCAGGAAATTAGCGGAGCAGCAAGGGCATGGAGCGGGCTATGACTTATCTTTATTATGGTGTAAAATAAAACGTGTAATTCAGTTTTAAACAATGTTTCCTTTATGGATTTTATCTACTCTGATATGAAACTTTTGTAAACTGAAATTATATGAAGGACCTATGTTTCAAAATGTCTCTTTCGAGCCGTTTTCTATAATTATGACTTCGATCCTCACAATAATACCCCGTTTAGTCTTCCGCTATTATCTCGTAAATTAGGGGTGTTACAGTCCTCATCCGAAAGTGATTCGTCATCACTAGAGGAAAAATCATCGTTGGAATTGAAAAGAGGGTTAGAGAAAATCCCGGAAGAATCCTCCCAAGTGTCAAGAGGATAATCACCACAAAAAGACCAATCACATTCACTGTCGGATATATCCTCAGACTCACTTGGGATTGGGAAAAGGTTCTCAACACTGGACTTTATGAATTCGTCCGATTCCTTTTCAGGAATAGTGCTAGGATGCTCATCCCCCATAATGAGAGAGTCCTTGGAGTCCATAGTCGGTAAGATGGATGTGATTGCAATAGACTGAGGGAGTTGAGAAATGATATCGCTCAAAGGAATAACACTCTCCTCATCGTCCTCCTCATCATTATTACTAGCATAAATGGCTTTTATACGTTCCATTTGCTCTTCTGCTAGCAATTCTGCAATACTCTTGTCTTCCTGATTTTTCTGGACTGGTGTGATTGCAGCTGACGAATTCTCATAATATTCCTTCATTTGAATAGTATCCTCATCATCTTCATCGAGAATGGAAGCCGTGAGAAATTTGGAATGCCTTTCAGCAGCTCATTCTTCGGCTAGTAATTCTCCCATAGATTTTTCATGAGGATGAATGATGGAATACTGTGGGGGTTGGAAATTGTCAAAACCGGAAGTATTATACCAAGGATTAGGTTCTTGATTCCACGGTTGACATTGATAATCGTCATGAGGACCCCCACAATTTGAACAAGGAACATTCGGTGCATTTTGAAATGATGTATCATTGAAATTTTGATAGCACGGTTCTTGCTCAAATGAATTCTGAGGAGGGTGGTTGAAATCGTTTTGAAAATTTGAATAAGTGAATGTATTTTCGATTTCAGAAGTGCAACATATACAAAGTCCATGAGTAAACCCACATTCCTTGCAAAAACATCATTCACAAAGTGAATCATCTC
This sequence comes from Artemisia tridentata subsp. tridentata, assembly GCA_021014915.2. NCBI lineage: Eukaryota > Viridiplantae > Streptophyta > Magnoliopsida > Asterales > Asteraceae > Artemisia > Artemisia tridentata. The sequence goes on from CP139506.1 coordinate 197,540,091, forward strand.
CCAACGGATCTCTACAATTAAAGCAATTTTGCTGATCGAATGAAGATAGCTGGGATTGTGGAGGGTAGGCGGAAAAACCTTGAGAATTATTTGGATTTGGATTAATGAATGTTTTGCACCAATTACAAAATCCGTCTCTAATATTACTTCCACACCGCTCACATGAACACTTGTAACAACGATGATCATCACCCACTGGACTTTTACAATTACATTGAAAACAGTGATAGTCAAGTGACGACATAACAATTAAACATTTAAGAGGGATAAGAAGATAGAATTAAACGGTTTAAGAGGATAAAGAAGAAAAATAAAGGAAAGCATTTTTTTTTTCAAACACTTTAGGAAAAGTGTAACACCCCCAAAATCTGGCTTTGCGGAAGCTTTCGGGTCCTGGGTGCTACGAAATCAATATACATTGCAAAAGAGATATAGTACAAGGCCATAATTAAATTTAAGGAAAAACCGTACATTAATACAACATTGTCTTGGCCAACATCGGCAAATAAAAATAAGTTTAATCTCTTGAAAGATATTTTCTTGACACTTAATGAAAACATAGATAACACGTGACGACTCCTTTTATGCTACTTCCTTCATAAAAATACCTACTAGCGATCACCTGAAATGCATGAGAAAATGGGTCAACTATGAAAATAGTTGGTGAGTATACATGTTTTGTCCAAAAAGAAGTTTAAGGTCTTTAAAAAGTCCAAATGTCAAATCATTCAGTTACATGTCTTGCCCATACAAGACATGTAACCTATGATTTCACAATCATATTATATAAAAATATTGAACGTCTTATAGTCAAACACACATGCTCATTTAGTTCACATTAAAGGACAAGTATATAATAATGTATGCGGCAAAGCCCCTAAAATAAATAATATGCATTCCGTAAACAGGGGAATGAGAGGTTGGCCGACCTCTAATAGCGCTATCCATACTACCTACTGCTCCGCACAAGGGAGCCGTACGAACGGTACGTCTAAATTGGAGTGCGAACGGCAAACCAATCGGGGACTAACAATGCGAATGTACGAACGGTACATCATACCAACTATTATATACAATTTAAATCAGGCCTGCTCCGTAAACATGGGAGACTAAAACTTATGTGCGTACGGCACGTCAACAGTTCAAAACAAGTCATAGGCTCAAACAATATTTTAAAGGTCAAAGTCAATTTCAAAGGGTTCAGTCAAAACATATGTCATAAGTTCAAATAAAAATTTTAAGTCATGCATTCCACCCCAAACAATAAAACGGTAAAAAGGGGTTCTGAATACTCACCTTCAATAGTCTGAACAGTGAACGCTGTGCACGACACCAACATGCAACCTAGATTAAATAATCATGTCTTAGTTCTAGTATTAGATTTCTAGTTCTTTCACATTTCAATATTTTAGTTCGTCTATGTTGGTTCTAAGAGTATGACTTAATATATGTGACGTTTATTTTCATTTAATGTGTTATCATATATATATCCTGTCTTGTTTTATTGTCTACACCTATCGTGAATTTAATTTGTCGTTCTTTTGAGTGCCACATTTTACTATTCAAGTATATGTCAATATATGTCTCTATTTTCCGAGAGTATGTAAGATTACTTGTAAAAATGTCTATATATATTTAGTCTAGTGATTTTAATCTTTTCCGTCGTGTTAATATTTTGGCTATTCAAGTTTTTAACGTGTCTATATGTTATTTAATACTATTTGTCATCGTGAACGGCTCGTGTTCCTTTTAATCGTTTACGACATGTCCTTATACATATTATCCAATTTTTAGTATATTTGGTACCGACTGGGCTGCGGCCCATTGAGTTCTAGGAGGGGGAAAACTAAGATCGCCTATTGGGTTGGGCTCTACAATTGGTGTGTACTAATTTCTGGTGGGTCGAACTAAGTGTGTTCACAGGCCCTTAATGTGGGCTGAAAATCAAAGGGTTTTTATGGATCTTAAATTTGGGCTTCCACATGGGCTCTAGCCTTTGGGCTTGGCCTGGTACTACTAGTACACAAACACAACACTCTTGCTTAATACCTCAAATTGTCACAGACTCATGTTCTTCTTGGGATTTCCTCTTTGGCCGCAAATGGTTATTAGCAAGGGTCTTATGGTTCATCTCTTCGGCTATGATTCGAGTACTACTCGCTTCGAGCCTTGAGGTCTTGGCTTAGTCTTGTGTCATTGTCGTGTCTCGTCAAGTGATACCTAGTCCCTAAGGCCAAAAGTGTTACCTCATATCAAGCCTATTACTTCCCACAAAAATTCCCCATTCGTGGGTTGCCTGCTATTGGTGGGTTTATCTACTCAACTTAAGGTTAGTCACGGTGCCTATTCGGGTTATCAACACTAACCAAACGAGGAATGTTTCATCCTACTGGTTTATCTATTCGGATACTACTATCATCTGTCATTCGAAACATCATACATCCACAACTCTAACGATTAACAACTAACAACTAACAACCTATTCCTCAAATGCTAGTTCCTCTAGCCTCCTACGCCACCCTAGGTATTCGAATCATCCATATTGTAAATCGACTTCTAAGGTCTTAAATTTTCTATGCCACAACAACAGCTAACACCTAACGACCATCTCCAGGTCTTACTAAGATTCTACGCCACCATAACAACAACAATAACCATCAATATCTTTCTCAAAATTTCCTATCTCTTGGGAATTCTATGCGACTTAAACAACAATTCTTAATAAATTTCCTCAATAGCCATTACTGTTACTGCTACTAATTCGACTACACAATTTTATCATCACAAGGTTTCAATATCTCCTAACAATCTTACTACCATCCCAAAAATCAAACCATGACCCATAAAAATCAAACCCTATTCGACCCAACTAAAATCTAACCCATTTACAATGGTGTTCCTAATTATTTTTAATTCTACAATAACCAAAACAATTTTAATAATCCTAATTAATCTTCCATTCGACCTACTCCGGAGCTTTAACTAACGATTCTAAAAAATAATAACACAACAGGAGTTAATGATTAACCTGGTGAAGTTGTTGGCGCTCGAACACAATAACAAACCCTCCAATCCGAATCCAAAAGCTCCAAGATTAACCACCACTGACTCCTATTCGAACCACTTGTGCCCTAGATCTTGAGAACTTCTCAATCTTTAGGTGTGTTTTTAATTGGGTGTGATTTGAACTATCCACAGGAGGTGGAGATTTATGGAGAATAATGGAGTTAAACTCCATATTACTTTCGGATTGTGGGAAAATGATCCTTCCTAATCGGTGTGTTTTCTCTATACTTAAGCCCCTATTTCTAATGTAATCTCGTGAGGTGAAGAAGACAAGATCCTAAGGTCCAAGATTTATTAATTGTGGGTGGGTGGTGATGGAGATGGGACGAATTCAGTTTTTGGGGAAGAAGAAAGTGGCGACAAGAACAAGGGAGAAGGAGACAGGGTAGCAGTAAAGTGATTTTTGGGGAGATGGGTTATCGGTGTAGGGTTATATTTATTTAAGGGTGTGTTTTATTTAAGTGATGTAAATTTTATTAGTGTATAAAAGGTAAAGTGGATAATTTAAATACCCGAGTCCCGTTAATCAGTGTCAAGTCTGGTTCCGTCCTAGACTGTCTCTAATCCGAGTGTGTCTATTTTTAGATTCGTTAAATAATACTTAAGCTTGTCTCCGAGTCCTTATTTATTTTTTAGTATTTCATGAATTTTTTTCTGTCTGTTCCTGGTTTGCGTGTGGTGTCAGTCTGTGTGAAAGTGAAATAACCTGTCACATTATTAAAATAATGGCCTGAAAATTTACGGGTTGTTATAAAAAGTGTTTATGATTTTTCAAAATTTTTTTTGGTTTTTATAAGAAAATATATACAAAATAAAAACGATAACTTCACGAGGAAGGATCTTCAAGTCACTAATCGTTTAAACCTTAACGATATTGTCGCAACACAACCTCCCCGGCAGCGGCGCCAAAAATTGATCCGTTTGAAAGTATGTATGAAAATAATATCGGATACGCGTGATAAGCGGGAACTGACTAGCCAACCCTTTTAGGAAAAAAGCCAACTTGCAAAACCCGTGAATACGATATGAGATACCGGGCAAGTGTTACCCGGGTCGTTTCCCGACGAGGTGTGCATCGAGGATTTCGTGTAAGGTTTGGAATTAAAGTGCTTGAAAGGTGGATTTTTGGATTTTTGTGTTTTTTAATTCTAATTAAGTTATGGAAAGTGAGTGAACAAAGAGAATAAAGCAAATAACGAAATTAACCTAAAAGCGTTAACCGAGAATTCCAAAAACGAGCTTAAAAACCAAAATCTTTAAAATTAACCCTACAAGTGCAAATTTATTTTTCCTAAGTCCTAAATGATAAAAGAAAATTTTATAAAGAAGAATTATATTTTTTTGACTTTTATTTAATTTAATATGAATTAAAAACTGAATTTAAAATAAAAATAAATTTAAAATACTAAATGGAAATGAAAAATTAAGAAAATTTATAGGAAAGTCCTAAATGATGTTCTAATCCTAGGAAAAATAAAAGGGAGTCAACAGCTTATTTGAATAAGCTGTAAATAAGCTTAAAAGGGAAATAAAATAAGCTTATATTGGAAAAACTGGGTTAAGATATTAATGGTGTAAGATTATAAATGAAAAAGACCCAAGGGCAGTTGGTGTTGGGAGTGTGTTGTGAGGCTTAGGAAGGCTGGAGGTCCAGGGTTCGAATCACTTGGCCTCCTTTTTGCTAATCTTATTTTTTTTTATTGTTCTTTTTACAAACTTAATAAGCACATGAAAATAAGCTAATATTATAACTAACACTATTTTTAAAAACTACAAATAAGCTCATAAATAAGCTAGAAGGACAGATCAGTAAGTAAAAGAAAGATATAAGCTAAGGCTATAATCTAATGGACTGTTTAAGCTAAGTGTGAACTAGAATAAGCTAAATTAAGCCAAATATGATCTAACTGAAATAACAACCTCAGAATAAGCTATAATCAAAAGCAAATAAGCTCTAATCCTAAATAAGCAATTGCAACTGTTGTGCAGGCTTAATTTAGCCTACTGAGGTGATTTTGCAGCTGAAAAAAAGCTGTTAAAAAGCTAATAGAAAAATTCAAAAAAATGTGGAACAAGTGTGCTAGCAACCAAAGAGCTTAAGTACCAAATTTATGCTTAATTGAACTTGTAATGAACAAATGAAAAATCAAAAACTCAAGCTGATCTAGACAAAAATTATGAAAAAAAATGCAGAATTTGTAGCTGAGAAAAAGCTGTTCAAAAGCTAATTTAAAAATTCAAAAAAATGTGGATCAAGTGTGTAAGCTACCTAAGAATATGTGTACCAAATTTCAGCACCAATGAGCTTATATTGAACAAATGATAAATAAAAAACAAGGGCTGAATTTACCAAAATTCAAGGTAAGCAGACTGCTATGATTCTGGTGTGGACTGTTTTTAGAAATTTATGAACCCAAGCTTTATAAAACTAGATCACTACTGACTATTGACTTAATGGGCTATATTGGACACAAAAATACCAAAAGATAGCATCAAATTAGCTTTTAGCTGTAATAAGCTAATATGATCAGAACTTACCCTACAAATACACTAATCAACTCAATACCTAAAAATCCTTAAAAACAGGTCAAATGCTCCTACTAACAACTTAAATAAGCTAATTTAGGCAAGATCAAAACTCACCCAAAGGCACATGAACAGTGTACATCAAATTGACCCATAAATAAGCTTATGCCAAACACCCCTTTAAAGGGACTGTTTAGAGTTTTGAACTAGCATGGACCAATTTAAGTATAGATTCTGAACACAGACTATTAACAAACAATATTGAAGTGAAAAAAAACAATTTTGAACTATTAATAAGTAGTGTAAATAAGCTATACCTAAATATGCTATTTTTGGCCATTTTTAAGCTTATTAAGTAAAAACAGAAACAATTAACCACAACCTATCAAATTAAAATAAAATCATAATAACAAGCTCAAATAAGCTACAATAAAGCAAATAAGCACAGAGAATAAGCTAATAAGCAGTTTGAATAGTAACTTAATGAAAAATGAGACTTACAAAAACCCTTGCTCAAAACAGGGCAAGATTCTTGACACCCAAATTACTCTCTAAACAACCCTAATGTTTCTCAAGAAGCTCTAACCCATGGCCATCCACAATTCACCATGCTCCAGCTTCTTTGACCATTTTGACTTTTGTTGACTTTATTTGATTTTCTGAAGTTAAATCAGTTTTGAACTATTATAAGCTTACAAAAAGCTACAATGAGCTTATATAAGCTTGTAGAATCAGAAATGAGGCTTATTATTTATATTTAACAACTAATGAGCTTAATTCGAATTAACAGATTAAAGATGAAAACTTGAAATTGTATTAAACCTTGAATTGAGTACAATACTGATAAAATAAAAATAATTTGAGATGAAACAAGATTAACTGAATATTAAGAACTAGAAATTCTAACTGCTAACAATCTAACTTATAATTTCGACTACTGAAAATTAACTAACTGCCAACTTTGGCTTACAAATGGCCTATTTATACTAAAACTAAAACTAGGGTTTCTTCTCTCTTCTGTGCTTCTTCTGATTTCTTCTCAGCCCTTGGATTAGACTTGTGCAATTTCATCCCTTGATTGGGTTTTTGGCGCCAAAATATATGCTTGGATTGCCAGCGTGGATGGTATCACGTGAAAAGGCCTTGGACTGGAGCTATTGGAAGGGGGTGGTGGAGTATAGCAGAGGAGAAGTAGGGTGATGATGGTGGTTTGTCAGGGGAGAAGGTAAGTGAGTTGGCAGGTTAGGAGGGAAAGGGATAAGCATAGGGGTTGACCTTTTTTTTTTACCCTGGTTTTATTTAACAAAAGGGTTGGTTGGGTTAAGGTTTGGATCCGGGTTTATTAGTTTTTGTTGGGCTTGGTTTGGTTGGGCTGGGTTTATGGATTAGGTTCAGTTTAGGATTTGTCTTGAATTTGGTTTGTGTTTAGTTTAGGATTTAGGGGTTAAATGGGCTGACTTGGCCCATTAAATTGGGTTGGGTTAGCCCATAAAAAATGGTTTTGGGTTCGTTTTTTCCTGCTCATTCCAATGCTAAATCCCGAGGTTGACTTTGACTTCATCTTCACTTGATTAAATACACAAACGTTGTCGAGACGATCCAAAAATGTCCGTTTTTGCTCTGTTTTCAATCCTTTGTACCTGAAATACATAAAAACACAAACCAAGGATATCTGCAGTATAAATTGGTATATTTGGCCGTTTTTAGGTATTTTTATATATTATATGGGTATAAAATGATGAGTAAATAGGCACTCATCAGTACGCCTGGACTATGAACATGTCATGTATACATACAAAGCATTCAAGTAAACCACTCTTATACATATCTGACCAGTACCCCTGGTCTATGTATATATCATGTATTCAAATAGGGCATCCAAGTAAACAGTCTTATACATATCTGACCAGTACCCCTGATCTATGTATATGTCATGTATCCAAATAAGGCATTCAAGTAAACAGTCTTATACATATTTGACCAATACCCCTGATCTATGTATATATCATGTATCCAAATAGGGCATTCAAGTAAACAGTCTTGCATATAATGCCAATCATATTTCAAGTAAAATCAATCAATTCTAGTTTTCATATACCAAATAAACAGTCATTGAATTTAGTTTAAACGAGCATGTATTCTCCCCCGAAACAGTTATAAAACAAGTAAAAGTATGGGCCATGAACTCACCTTGGCTTGCAGCAATATCACAACAGTCACAACTGGCATCAAGGGCAACACAACGATATTGGGAAAATGGTCACAATGGTGTCGGATCGGCACAACCTAATACATATATTAATATATATCAGAATACGCCTAAAGAGTTCTAGTTTTCGTGGATTAATTGTATTAAAGTTGTTTAAGTTTAGTGTTAATATTTCGTGTGGTGGTAAAAACATAGACTCAAGAATACTCACACCAAAAGGAATAGGAAATCGACACAGTCGAAAGAAATGACAAACAAAGTCGAGAAAAATAGTGACGAAAGAAGAATGTCTATAATTAAGTCAATTAATATGTTCTCGATGTTAATATTTCATTAAATGTCAATATCAGTCAAAAGTATGTCCAATTATTCCAATTCCATTACTAATTATTTTTGTCCAACGTTCCTATATAATTTAAGTCCGTTAAGTAGTTATATCCGTCATCAAATATTTAATCTCATATATATCCGACATGTTACCAATGTTCCAAAACCACAACTAGTTAGTTTTATATGTGACGACCCTAAATGTTAACCTAATATAGCCTTTGACCCCATGTTTAACAATCCATTTACTAATGTCCTGCTTCATTTTTATCCATTTGTTATTAGTTCATTAAGTGTTAATTGCATATTTAGTTTCGTTACGAGTTTGTTATATTAAGTTTGTCTCAAGTCCAAAATGTTCGATGTGTCCAATGTTAATTTTGTTGTATATATCCGAATGTTATGCATTTTTACTGGACTAACTCGTTAAATAACTTGAATACTAACATTTCTTAGTTTCCTAGCGGGCCTAGCCCATTTCTAAAACTAATTACACACTATCTTCAATTAGTCCATATTGCATCTCTTTTTCTTGGGCTTTTGAGCCCATTAGCCAAATGGCAACAAAATTTAACGCACCCTTATTGTGGGGTTTTCAATGTATCCTATCTTACTGACTTTAACACATTCTCATTATTAATATAAGAGACAAGGTTCATATCTATACTGCTACATTTTATGTTTGTTGTATTAGAGTAATCGAATATTACTATGACAAATTATGTGTAACTTTTACTATGAAGTATTTTACTATAACAAATTATGTTACCCTCTTTAGCAAATGAAAACTAAAAATGTCAAGAACACTTTAAAGGTTGTTTTCCATTTGCCGCACATGGGACAACTTAGTTTCGTAATTTATGAAGTACTATCATGATAAAAGTATGTATTTACTCCTTGTTGTAACAATTTATAACGCACCCTAATTCTGTTCTTATTAACCCAGGATAACAACAGGTGACCTAGTAACAACCTATGCAGTTTCATGCTCGGACTGAGATTATCAACTCACAACCAAACCGGGTCTTATATAAGCCAACCCAAGTCCCAAACGAGATCAAAACAAGGTTAATACACAAGGTCCAAATTCAAACCGCGACCAAGGTACCACAAAACACGTAAAATCAATCCAACCGAAACATCAACCGCAAACACAATAATCAACAAATTCGCAACATAACTCTAAGATAAAAACCATAACGGGGTTCGGGTAGACCCGACCCGAATAAAAATCAATTCGACAAACAAACACCACCTTGTACCACACGAACAAATCACAATCTTTTTAATACCATGTTTTTAATCCGTATTTAACCACGAAACAAAATAACGATTGGTTTAATTCACGTGAGAAACAAAATGAGTTAAATGGTTACCAAAACAAGAACGAGGGGAAGGGAGACGGCGAGACGAGTAGAAACACGAACCCTAATCCATAAGCAAAAACAGACTCCTAATCGTCATCTTTTACTTCAACCCGTAGCAACGAATAATTCAAATAGCATCTTGGTCCTTTCGTAGTCTTGGTGTAGGTTGTAACACCCCCGTTTTCGATAATCGCAGCGGAATTATAAGTTGGGGTATTACTTCAAGTATCACAGTCATGAAAATAGAAAACGACTCGAAAAGAGACGTTTTAAATAATATTGTTATCATTCATTTATTTAAATCAGAGTACATAATATAGGTCCCAGAGGGAAGTTTCGAAGTACGTTATAAAAGATACATTATTCATTGAATGATAACAAAATGGACACTCTTTTTATAAGATAAAGCCCACAGTCACTCCGTGCCAAAACCAGCTTCTAATTACCTGAGATAAAACATGCTAAAAAGTCAACACAAAGGTTGAGTGAATCCATAGTGTTTAAAATAATATTAGTTGAACACAAGCTAAATAGAAAGTAAATCAGTAATGTTGTAGTTCAATATATTGCCTTAAGTCTCATGACACGCAAAACGTTAACTGTTTACTATCATAGTCATAAACTATGATGCATATATTATTCCATAATTAAATGTAAATAATTTTGCCTCCGAGTAGGAGATTGCCGGTCTCTTTATTTATCTCAAATAAAATGCATTTGGTCACGTTACGGTAACACAAAGGGGTTGTCAAACCCAATAGATCTATCCATAATATTCGCGCTCACCCGCAGGTGATTAATGGTCCATGATGGGAGGTCTTTTAGGCAATAGGTAACTTAGACAATATTAATCAGGAAAGCATACAGAAAATACTTGTGTTCGGTTTTGTAGCATGTATCTCCCCACAAGTTTGGAAAATGTATAAAAAGTGGGACTATGAACTCACCTTTGCAGTCTGGATGGAAAACAAAATTAAATAGAGTTGATAAACGTCTCCGGCACGCAACCTGGGTTGGTATGTCAAGTTTCAGTAATCATATTCTAGTATATAAGTTTTAATATTCGTTTCGTAACGTTTTTGGTTGTCGAATAAATGTTTAATTGAGACAACATGAAGTCTCTTCAAAAGTTGGATAAGATTTTATCTTATTGTTCATTTTTATGTTTCCGTTCGTTCGTTATTGAAATATACGTATTTTATTTATTAGTTTTTATTATAAATATAATTAGAATATATTAATAATTATATAAAGTTACACTTTTACCCTATAGTTTCTCATATTGATAGTTTATACCCCTGAACTTTTATAAAATGACAATTTTTACCCTTGAACTTTCCTAAAATGACAATTTTTACCCCTCAACTTTGGTGAAATGACATTTTTTACCCCTGTAGTTTTGAAAACGACACTTTACACCCTCATCTTTAGATCGTTGGCAAAATAAGTCCTTGATTTAATAACTTTGAAAAATTTACATTTTTGGCCCAATAAAACTCCATCTTTCAAACTTGACACTTTTTACCCTTTAACTGCATGTCGATATCAATTTAAGTCCAAGTTATAAAACTATTTAGAGTTTTGGCAGAAACTACCCCCCAAGCAATTTGCTTATTTCACTCGACATCCTTATGTTGCTAAAACGCGTTTTATACTTCGGAAAAAGGCACAACTTTTTACAACTCTTTTATACATGTTTTATTAAGTTACTAAACAGCTTATTCATGGCTTATCATCTTATTATTCAAACTTATATGGTTTGAATTAATTTAGAAAGGTGCGTTAAAACAGTGTGCGAGAGACAGATTTTGGACTCGAATATCTTTGTGATGTCTCAACCTTTTTATGACGTTCTTTTTCCTAAAATTAGTTAGCTAGGTGGTCTGTACTGTGGCCAAAATTCAGAATTTTTAGTGGTCATTTAGGGGTCGAAAAGTTAGTCCAAAGTTGGGTGATCTGTGCGAGTTGCGACAGAAAGAAAAAGAAGAAAACAGTTTGTGTTTTTGATTTCTGAGTTTAGGTCCTTGTTTTTATTGTATGTTAACGGTATTATGAACATGTTTAACCTATATCTAACCTATTTTATAAGCCTTTCGATTTGTAAAGCAAAAATAATATATATTAGGGTGTGTTTGGTTGCTCGACACAAAAAGAAAAGAAAAAGGAAACTTTGGTTTTTAGTTCTTGAGTTACCAACATTATTTTTAGTATATGATTACATGTTTATAATGTTATTAAATTTAGTCTCTTAAGTATTCTAGTGTTCCTTGATTAGTTTTACTAAAAAAAAAATAACTAGGGTGTTCTTGGTTGGTTCGACCAAAAAGGAAAAGAAAAGAAAGAAAAAGAAATATTTAGCTCTTGACCTAGATTATTATTAGAGGTTATTTAGTAGTATTCTAAGAGTATATAAAGTATATAAAAAGTAATGAAAAAGGGTTGGAAATACTTACTTAGCTATATTAGTCGATTAGGGAAATATATGGCGATTTGGACTTGGAAATGGAATACTAGAGCTTCTCCTTCTTCCTAGGCTTCTTAAGGTTTTTCTTAGGCTTGTATAAGGCTGTTTAATCAGTAGTGAGTGAGGGTGTGGGCTGTTGTGGTTGTGTTCCAATGGTTTGAGAGGAAATGGGATCATATGTGTCGATATTTATAGGAAATGAGTATTAGGGTTTCTATGGTGTATCTAGGGTTTCATGTGAGGTAAGAAGGGAGACAAGGTGATGTAGCTATCTTGTGTTGGAGGACACTTGGAAGGAGGGGGAAGATAGGGTGATGTGGAACATTCCCTATCCATGTATGCTACTTACCTTGTTGGATATTTTAGGACATGGTGATGTGGAACTTAGGAAGGTGTATATGGTGTAGTTTAGGTTTAGAAGTTAGTGAGAATTTTTCTAGTTAGGGTTTGTTTAGGATCGAACTAGGATTTTTGGATTAGGATCGAATGGGCTTTGTAGGGTGGTACCATGGGCTATATCATGTTGTAATCTAGGGTTTAGGATTGTAACTAGTTAGTTTTAAGGTTTAGTGTAAGTATTTATTAAGTAGAAAAATATTTAAGATTTGTTTTATATATGTATGCATCGAATTCTAAGTAAAAGAGAAGGAAATTGATTTGTGCTTTAAGGAGTTGTACCATGAGCTTAATAAAGTTGTACTAAGGTTTAAGAAATAGGAAAAATATATTTTTAATGCTTGGTTAAATTATATTAATTATATGTTGATTTTTATTAAGTTAAATATATATAAATGTAATTTTTAGTTTTTATGCATTAGGCACTTGTACATTAGGTTTAGAGATTTGTACTTATAATCAGTGAGTTTAGGAAAAATTATTTTTAAGGATTGTGTATGAAAGACTTGTAAAATGTGCTTTAAAATAAATATAATTAAGGTTATAACAGGATTTTTATTAATATATAGTTTTTATGCATAAATGACTTGTACATTGTCTTAGAAGACTTGTACATTTATATTTTGTAAAAATCTCATATAATTAAATTAGGGTTTGTGATTTTATTACATAAAATCATGAATTAATGAAATTAGGGTTTGTATCGGGAGTCAAAGTGGATTTAGGGTTTCTGTACTTTAGTAACTTGTACTTTGGTTCAAATGAGTTGTACTTTAGCGTTTTAGGGGTTAGTTATTCATAATTGTTGTTATAATAATTTAGGGTTTCGTTAGAAACTCTAATAGATAAGAATAGTTTAGTTTTGTACGTTTGTTAACGAATTATCGTAAAATGGCAAATGGTATGTTGTAGGAATTATATAGAAATATTTATGTAAAATAAATATTAAGTAAGTTAAGGTTGGTCTGCGTGAGAGCACGTTTATCGAGGATGTGAGTTACGTCACATGAGATAGTAGTTATGATCAGATAAATAAATTAAAAAAAAAAATTATACCTAGAAAATGGATAAGTATTCTTTATTAGAATATATAATAGTTTATGTTAGCATTTAATTATAAATGCAAAAGTGATGGTCATTTGTATCACAGTAACATGTGTGTTGTATGGATAATGTAGTGTAACAAGAGTGGGCTTTTGGTAAGAAAACATGTAAGACTTTATTTATAAGTCAAGTCATAAACATAAGCCCACTCCAAGCCCAAGTAAAGCCCACATATTGTTTAGGTGTTGGCTGTGTTTGCTATATCAACACACACACTCTCACATTTGTAAGTGTGCCTCAAAGTGTATCTAGGTGAGAGTGTGTAAGTGTGTGTTCATATTGTGTTTGTTATCTTTCTCAAGCTAATAGACATTCGGTTATAATCCACTCCATACGATCCATACTTCACTTCATACTCATCTATACATTGTTCTTGAGTGTCATCTATATATTGTGTTTGTGTGGTAAAGAGAGTATTCGGCAATAACAAGTGGTATCAATCGCCATACAACAAGGTAGGAGGTTTGTGTGTTCGGTTCTTGTTCCAAAAATACCCACTGTCGCGTTTTTGATCTTCAAAAAACGTGACTTTTGGTGTTTTCCTTGGAATCGTACGCTCATATCAAGGTTGAAGGTTGTGTTTGTTAGTGATTAAACGAGTTGGTAAGTGAAGCTCACATAGTTCTTTGGTCGACTCTTACATTTAAAGCTTGGAATTTTTTTTGGTGTTCTTCGTGTTTAGATCGACCACAATTAAAGAAGATTGTGTAAAACTTGTTTTTGGACATTCATGATTGCTTTCTTGCGTGTAATTCTAGTAAAGAATTATTGATATGAGTTGGTGAAAGTTGGTGAGATATCACAGTGGATAAGGTACAAAAAGTCAAGAGTTGGTAAGAGTTGGTAGGCTTTCGAAATTGGTTTTCGCAATTGCCACACCTTTTCGCAATTCATCAAGTTTTCGCAATTCTCTACCTTTTCGCAATTCATCAAGTTTTCGCAATTCACTAGCTTTTCGCAATTCATCAAGTTTTCGCAATTCATCAAGTTTTCGCAATTCAGAATAGTTTTCGCAATTCAAAAGAGTTTTCGCAATTCAAAAGCTTTCGCAATTATGGGGTTTTCGCAATTGGGTTAGACTTTCGCAATTGCCACAGGTTTTCGCAATTGGTGGGTTTTCGCAATTGCCTCCAGCTTTCGCAATTCATCAGACTTTTCGCAATTAGGGCAGTTTGCTTAAGTTTCAAAATTGGCATCTTTCGAAATTGAAAAAATTCTCTAACGCAATCTCAAATACTCTATCACAATTGTAAGGTTTAAAAAAATGGCGGGAAAATCCGAGTAAAATTTAATTTTTACAGGAGACTAAACTCTTAATTTTTACGCGAAATTCAAATTTTGGTACAACAGCGAAAATTTTGGCCCAAAATTCGAATTTTTCCGGCGAAATTTGACGTAAAAATTTTCAAATAACCTTAGAATTGCATTTTATAGAGTATTTCAAATTCTGGTAGAGAAATTTTTCAAATTCAAATTTTGGAGGGAAACCAGTATTCACCATTAAGAAAGCCTTCACACGATCCTCAGCAACGAACCAAGACTTCACAACATCAACCAAGATTAACCTTCAACAACAACAACTCCTATTTCGTTGCAACGATCCTTCAGCAACTTAATCATACAAAACATCAACGATGACTACTCAACAAGACATTCATGCCGCAGGTGCAGAAAACCGTCCTCCAATACTAGAAAAAGGTGGTTACCTACCATGGACGAGTCGTATGCTCCGATACATGAAAACCAAGCCTCAAGGTCAAGGGAGACTCTTGATTAACTCCATCGAGAATGGTCCATTCAAGCCTCGTCGGATTCTAGTAACAGCTGGAAATCCAAATGCAACACCTCCCACTCCAGACACCTTTCGGGAACAAACGGAAGCTGACTACACACCAGAAGATTGGAAGCAAATTGAAGCTGATGACTTGGCAATGCATTTAATCCAACTTGGTTTACCACGAGAAATATTTTGTGCTGTAGACAATTGTGAAACTGCCTATGATATGTGGGCACGAGTTAGACGGCTTTGTCATGGCACAGAAATCGGTAAACAAGACATCGAAAACAAGCTTCTAACTGAATGGGAGAAGTTCACATCAACTCCAGCTGAACCCATTGAATCTTACTATATAAGGTTTTGCACTCTCATGAATGAGTTGATCAGAAACAAGTTGACACCAGCTCAAATTGTTCAAAATATCAAGTTCCTCAACAACCTACCCGAGGAATGGGGACGATATGTCACTATTGTCAACCAAACAAAGAACCTTCACGAGGTGAATTATGAACAGCTTTATGATTTCCTAAAGCAAAACCAGGAGGAGGCAAATGAAGTCAGAAAAGAGAAGCTTGCAAAGCAACATGATCCTCTTGCATTCATGGTCCAAACACCTACACATGCAACAGTAAATACACAACTCTCTTCATCTTCCACTCAACAATTCATGCAACAACAGTATATTCCACAAACACCGTTCTACCCACAACAACAATACCCGCAACACCAAGAACCAGAATTTCATGACAATGATGAGTCCACTGCTGCTTTGACTCAAGCATTTGCTTACCTCACAAAAGCATTCCAAGGACGCTACTCCACACCTACCAACAACAACCAACGAATCTCATCGAATACTCGCAACAAGCAGATTGCACAACCGAGTTTCAACATGGGACAACAAGGACAGATGGTTGAGGGATATGGGAATTAGCAGGGATATGCTCCTCGATATCAGATGGGTAATCAGAATGCAGGGCAGTATGTTGGTAATCAAATGGGTCAGTATGCGGGTAATCAAATGGTACAGTTGTTGGGAATCAGAGGGGGCAGAATGTTGGGGATCAGTATGGGAATGTTGCTGCTCAGAATATCGGGAATAGGAATCAGGGTACTATGAAATGTTTCAACTGTCAGGGTGTTGGTCATATGGCAAGGAACTGTCCCGACAAGCTGAATAAGAGAGATACAGCTTATCTGCAGAAAGTATTAATGTTGGCAAACAAGGAAACGGCTGGGTTACAGTTGAGTGCAGAAGAGAATGACTTCATGGCTCTTATGGATAATACGGAAGGCCTTGAGGACATCGACGCGAACTGCATTTTCATGGCAAATCTTCAGGAGGCTAAGTACGACACAGATTCTGAAATACCTCCTGTGTATGACACCAATGCAGTCTCTGAGGTACCCCCATATGCTACATGTCACAATAATGAAATATTTGATATGTCGACTCATGATGAACGGCATCCTGCGACTCAAGAATCCACTTATGACACATATATGGACACGCCAAGTTGTAGTAATACAAATATGGCAACTCCAGATATGGATCTTAATGGAGACTTCGAGTCCCAGCATGTTGAGAATGATGAGAAAACACGTGTGTTTTTTGAATCATTATTGCATAATTGTAGTGTTGAAATTGAGAACGTTAAAAAGGTCAATCGCGATGTTAAGGCCGCGAATGAAAAATTGACCGCTGAGCTTGAGAGATATAAGGTCAATGAAAGAGCTTTTGATTTTCATAACAAACGACAGTCAGAAATTGAAATTGGTTTAAGAGATTCTGTTTTAAGAGAAGAACATTTGCAAATCAAATTTGACACACTTGATGTTAATTTGAACATGAAAATAAAATCCTTAAACACAGAAATTTCTGAATTAACCAACCAACTTTCTAAACAAAAATCAACTTGTTCTGATCTTGAAAAAGAAAAGAAAGAGTTGCATGCAAGGTTTTCAAAACGTGAAAATGATCTTCTTGATGAAATCATTGACCAACAAGAAACCATCAAAAAGTTGGAAGAGTTGCTTGTAAAAAAGGGTCAGTCTGCACAAACAATTAATTTGATTATTAACGATCCAAACCCGATTTTACATACAATAAAGAAAATGGCTATCGGTTGTGAAAACCCTTATATTCTCAAGAAAGCTCAGCAACATCAGAATGTGTTATATAATGGTAGTGTGATAAATGATAACCATGATCCTCCAGAGGTTCGTGATTCTTATGAAACGATTGAGCTTTCCAAAGATAGTCGTGTTAAAATGAGACAAAAGAACCCAGAAATTAAACCAATTGATTATAACAAGCTTAATACAGATTCTGGCGTTCATCTTGTGCAAAAAGAGTCACCATTGTTTTTCAAAAGACCTGTGGCTGTCGCAAAATGAAAATTTGTTTCAAAACACCTTTCTAACATCGAACAAATGGCCTCTAAGACCACTTGCAACACAAGTGAAGCTAGACTATATTTGGTCGGTCTTAAACAGGGAATTGAAACACTTCAAAGTATTGTGGCATCCAAAATAAACGGTAACTACAATGTCTGGTCGTCAAGTTTTCATACCGAACAGATAAAGATGTTTGAAACAGAAATCAATCCTCATATCGCTTCAATTTATGCGATAGTTCAAAATGTGGAAAACAATCTTTTGAAAGAATCAGCTGAATTTATCAAGGACCACAAATCCCTGGTAAAGGAAGCGAATGAAAACATTGAACACATCAAAGTTTTGGAAAAACATAATGACATTCTCTCTGAAGTAGCTCTATCAACCGAAATTATGTCCATTATTTATCAAACATATTCTGTGGAAGATGATGAAAGACTCCGAGCTGAGACTTCTAAAATTGTTGTAAAATATGAAAAGGCACTTGCCAAGATTGAAAAACAAAATGTCACATATTTTAAACAACTGGATCAGAAAAAGGAAGAATGCAAGTATGAAAAACTGTCGTATGAGCGTTCCTACCACAACATGCAAAAACAAATTGATCTTTTGAAGTCTCAGCTTGAAAGTCAAAACGGGAAGGGTGAGGAAACTAAGGGTATAACACCATCAACCCCCTTGCCTAATGAGAAAGGAAATGAGAAAGCTGTTGTCCAAACATCGAATGTAATAGCGCCTGACCTTTATAGGATTAGTCCCACTACTGCGTCTGCCTCTACATCTAAAACATATAGGGCGATAGACAAAAGTAACAATAATAATCCAAACGAGTCTAGGAATGCTACAACAACATCTCAGGACAGCAACATAAATTCTAATGAGTGTGCCTTACCTTCTACAGGATTAGAAAGCAACTCTAGGAGCAGACGAAAGCCTAGGAGCAATACCAGGAACACTAGAGTATCGCCTGTCTCTGAGAGTGAATGCAAGAAAGTAGAAGAACACCCTAGGAATTTAACGCTTTCAAATAAGAAACATATGTCATCTGGATGTAATGTTAAGACTCCTGTTTCTAGTGCATGTAATGACTCTGTTTGTTTAATGTACAAGAAATCTTTGTCTGAAAATGCTTGTGATGATATTGTTTCTAGATATATTCGAAGACTTATTGCAAAAGCTAGGAAAACCACTAGTAGCCTATTGCCTAAGGACCATCTTAAGTTTTGTGCATGGAAACCAACGGGTAGAATGTTTACACTTAAGAATGGCAAATTAGAAATTGTTCCCAATGAAAATATGGAAACCTTCTCTAATTGTGATTCACCTGTTACCTCTAACCCCATGGAACCAAATGTTAAACGGTTTCCATATACAAAATCATCTGTTCTTTGCAGGTCATTGAAATTTGTCTTTGGATCGTCGACTCGGGTTGCTCCAAGCACATGACCGGGAATCTGAAGCTGCTGATCAACTTTGTATGGCAGTTCATGGGGACTGTACGGTTTGGGAATGATCATGTTGCAGCTATTCTGGGTTATGGAGATCTTCGGTTTGGAAACTACTTGATTACTCGGGTTTACTATGTCGAAGGGTTGGGACACAACTTGTTTTCAGTTGGGCAATTTTGTGATGCGGATTTAGAGGTTGCATTTAGGAGAAACACTTGTTTTTTTAGGAATTTGGTGGGGGATGATCTCTTAATTGGGGATTGTGGCACCAATCTCTATGCAATAGACATAAACCAAATGGCCTCTTCATCACCAATTTGTCTCATGACTAGGGCAAGTGAAACAAAGTCCTGGTTGTGGCATAGACGTTTGTCCCATCTTAACTTTGACACCATAAACAAACATGCCAAAGACAACATCGTCAATGGTCTCCCAAAATTCAAATACACCAAAGAACACTTATGTCCATCCTGTGAGCAAGGAAAGAGCAAAAGAGCAACATATAAACCTAAACCCGTACCCAGTTCGGTGGATAAGTTACATTTGTTGCATATGGACTTATGTGGCCCAATGAGAGTTCAAAGCATAAATGGGAAGAAGTATATTCTTGTAATCGTCGATGACTATTCAAGATATACATGGGTAAAGTTTCTGAGGTCGAAAGACGAAACACCAGGCATCATTATCACCTTTCTGAAGCGGATTCAAGTTCTACTTCAAGCTCCAGTAAGGATAGTAAGAACTGATAATGGCACGAAATTCACAAATCAGGAGTTAAGAACATATTTTGAAGAATCTGGTCTTACTCACCAGACATCAGCTATTAGAACTCCACAGCAGAATGGGGTAGTTGAAAGAAGAAATCGAACTCTTGTGGAGGCTGCTCGCACAATGCTGATTTATTCTAGTGCACCGTATTCTTATGGGCTGATGCTGTTGCCACTGCTTGTTTCACTCAGAACCGATCCCTAGTTCATCCAAGATTCAATAAAACCCCGTATGAACTAGTAAACAATAGAAAACCGGATATTTCTTATCTTCATGTATTTGGCGCTTTGTGCTATCCAACGAATGACAGGGAAGATCTGGGGAAGTTGAAAGCTAAGGGTGATATTGGAATCTTCATTGGTTATTCGGAAAACTCGAGGGCATTCAGGGTGTATAACAGGAGAACGAAAAAGATCATGTAGACGATGAATGTGAAGTTTGATGAAATTTCACAAATGGCTTCTGAGAGACTCGCTCTAGAACCCGCGCTTAACTCGATGACTTCTGGACATATCAGTTCAGGACTCGCACCTCAAGGAGCTCAATCAATTCATAACGAACAACCCACAAATCAGGAACTGGATAATTTCTTCGAGTTTATGTATGATGAATACTATGGTGGTGCTTCGACAAATGCATCTAAACAACATTCCGCTGCACCAGCTCAAAATCAACAACCACCACCCCCACCACCAAATCAAGATGCATCCATAACATTCGAAGCTGACGCACCAACTCCCTCCACATCATCAACATCTACTCCACTAACTCCAGTAATTGAAATTGTTCTACCAAGAATTGATGAGCAAGAACAAAACGATGATGTGTTAGACGAAGAACCATTTGAAAACCCGTTTGTAACGGATTCCGCTGAATCATCTTCACGGTTACATGAACCGTCTAACACGTAGTCGTCCAGTCCAAGGTACCCTTCAACGTTACAGTGGACAAAAGACCATCCAATAGAACAAGTAATTGGTGAACCCTCAAGGCCAATTCAGACGAGAAAACAACTAAACACCGATTGCGACATGTGCATCTATGTCTATTCAGCCAGCCTAATAGAGCCAAAGAACATTCGGGAAGCAATGGCAGATAATGCTTGGATTGAAGCGATGCAGGAAGAACTTCTCCAATACCAATTACATGACACATGGGATTTAGTCCCAAGACCAATTGACAAACTAGTCATTGATCTTAAGTGGTTATGGAAAAACAGAAAGGATGAAGAGATGACTGTAATTCGCAACAAAGCTCGTCTAGTGGCAAAAGGATTCAGACAGGAAGAGGGGATAGATTTTGAAGAGTCATTCGCGCCAGTAGCAAGGCTTGAAGCAGTCAGGGTTTTCTTAGCCTATGCAGCTCATAAGAACATCACAGTTTATCAGATGGACATCAAGACCGCTTTCTTGAATGGAACTCTGAAAGAAGAAGTGTATGTGAGTCAGCCAGACGGATTTGTTGACAAAGATCATACAGAATACGTCTACAAGCTAAAGAAAACAATCTATGGTTTGAAACAAGCCCCACGGGCGTGGTACGAATTATCATCTTTCCTACTTCATAATAATTTCACCAAAGGAACAATTGATCCAACCTTGTTTAAAAGAAAATTCAAAAATGACATTTTGATTATTCAGATTTACGTGGACGACATAATCTTTGGGTCCACTAATCCGACACATTCAAAACATTTTGCAAATCTCATGAAAAGCAAATTTGAAATGTCCATGATGGGGAATTAAAATTCTTTCTTGGTTTACAAATTCATCAATCCCCACGTGATATTTTTCTTAATCAGGCTAAATATACAATTGAGATTTTGAAAAAACATGGAATGGAAAATTGTGACTCTGTTGGTACACCAATGGTCACCTCACCAAAAATAGGCGCTGATTTATATGGGAAACACATGGATCCGAAGAAATATCGGAGCATGATTGGGTCTCTCATGTACTTAACTGCCAGTCGACCCGATATACATTTTGCTGTTTGTTTATTAGCACGGTTTCAGGCAAGGCCTACCGAACTTCACCTCCAAGAGGTTAAACGAATCTTTCGGTACCTACGAAGAACCATTAATATGGGACTTTGGTATCCGAAGGATTCAGAGTTTACACTAATAGCATTTTCAGATGCAGACCATGCCGGTTGCCAAGTTACAGCAAAGAGTACATCAGGCGGAGCACAATTTTTGGGATAAAAGCTAGTAGGCTGGTCATCACGGAAACAAGACTGCACTGCACTATCAACCGCAGAAGCCGAGTATGTGTCTCTATCTGCGTGTTGTGCCCAAGTTCTATGGATGAGGACACAACTCACAGATTATGGTTTCTCTTTCGACCGCATACCTTTGTATTGTGACTCGAAAAGTGCCATAGCCATCTCGTGCAATCCGGTGCAACACTCCAAGACCAAGCATATTAGAGTCCGCTACCACTTCATCAAGGAACACGTAGAAGAGGGTACTGTTGAATTATTTTTCGTGAAAACTGAATACCAACTCGCCGATCTATTTACTAAAGCCCTCCCAAAAGAGCGGTTTGAAAACTTAGTTCGTCGAATTGGAATGCGAAGCCTAACTCCCGAAGAGTTAGAAAGTCTTCTCGAATCTTATTGAGTTATCTCAAAAAGCTTCGCTGTAAATATTTTTGAAAAACAAAATACAAAATTTGAAAAACCAACAAAAACAAAATATAAAAATAGAAAATTTTCAAAAATACAAAAACAATATAAAATCAAAAAACCAAAAATATTCTTCTCACGACATGTCTCTCGTATAATCGATATTCTGCACGTATCTAGAAATGTCATTCAACAATGATACAGGCATGTACAGATGCTTGAGCGAGAGTTCATTTAAAGTTTTTCTAAAACATGTCGTTTCTCAAAATTTTCTTCCTAACGGCTTTCGTATATTTCAGTACGAAACCCGCGCTACATTGATGACTTCTGATTATTTCCGATCAAAACTCGTAATGTTAATGGCGAAAAGCAAATCCTTGAGCACATGATCAAGATTTTTCTAAAAGATTTTTCAAAATCTTTCTCAAAATTATGTGCTCAAGATAACTCCCTCTAGACCCTTTTCAACTGACTTTAAACTCAAATGTTTAAACCTATGCTTTGTTTAAGGGGGAGTATCAAAAGAAAAATGTTCTAATTTTCATGATAAAATCCGTCTTTATCTCCAAAATTGTTTTTGCATTTAATCTCTTGATATCAAAAATATCACTGCGTGCTATTTTTGAGGAGGAGATTAGGTATAAGGGGGAGAAGACGTGATTAAATGTGATCAAAAAGTTTTGTGGTTTGAATCTCAAACGAGCTCTACAAAAAGACTCAGTAGGAACCATCGAATTGACGAAACTCAAATGTCAAATCGAAAAGACATGTCCGGGACGGGTAATAATTTCAAGCTGGTTATCCAGTGATGTAAACGTGTCTCGCAAAGGACTTGTCTGAGTAGAATGTACCAATTCGAGAGATGATCTTTTGATATGACCGGGACGGGTAATAACTTCAAGCTAGTCTAACTAGTGATGTAAACGTGTCTCGCAATGGTCATATTAATTGAAAATCGATCATTTCAAAATGTGCGAACTCTACCCAACATGTGCAAATTTATCCTAAAAATGCATGAGCACATGTGAAGGGGGAGTATTTCAAAAACACAAAACTCTCAATGTGTTATCTAAATGTGTTTACTCATAAACACTTTGAGAGATTTTCATAAATGGTTTTATGGCATGTGATCGTTAATCTAGGATAATCATGGAGTAATAAAGTGATTATGGTTAGGTTATGTCCAATGATCCGCCAGAGCCGGAGGGATCTACCCAAGGACAATTCCATTAGATTAGAATTAGAAGTCCTTAGGTAAGATTGAAAAAACGAGTAAATGAGAAAGGAGATAGAAGGGGTTAAAGAATGAAAAAGAAAAGTTTAATGAAAGGGTGAAAAGAAATAGCCCTCCATGAAAACTTAGGTCAGAAACCGGGTCAATACATCTGCTATCGGTACTCACTAAGGTGATACTGATATTGAAGACAAGACGTCATGGACCCAGTGACGCGTTGCACCACCCCTCCTACCCACTCAGATATCACTTAAAAGATATTTGTTTCATTTCTCACGGAGAACACTACATAATCTATCGACCTCTCACTCCGAGATGAGTTGATATTGAAAAGGTGACACTCTGCTCCATGCCTCCGATGACTAAATCAAAACACACATTATAGAGTCTAGAGACATGAGATTCATCAAAGATCTCTTAGGAACACTTGCAATGCAATACTCTTGTGTTCATCAAAAAGGATACAAGTTGTATGAGTCTTAATGAGATCTAAGGATCATGCCTTATGTTATGATGGTTACGTGCTTCAAACGGTCTACCGTCTTGAAGTGATACTTCGGTATACTTCAGAGGCTCTCAACGGCCTTGGTAAAGATTAGAGAAATTTTTCACACTATGCTGTTAACGATCTCGAAATCTGAACCAATAAGCGCTGGACGATTTATTGCTAACTGTCTTATGCAGGTACTGACGAAAGTCCATCCACCATCATCATCTACAACGACGACGCATCTGGACAGAAGAAGTAGATCAAGGCAAGAACATCCAAAAGACAATTCTTTGAAGATCACAGTGCATGAAGGAACAATGAATGAAGACTATTATACATCGACACACAAAGTTCAAGACATTGAAGGCAAAAGACCAATCACTGGGAGCATCATTGCAATGACCATCCCTTAGGGGGAGATTGTTAGCATTTAATTATAAATGAAAAAGTGATGGTCATTTGTATCACAGTAACATGTGTGTTGTATGGATAATGTAGTGTAACAAGAGTGGGCTTTTGGTAAGAAAACATGTAAGACTTTATTTATAAGTCAAGTCATAAACATAAGCCCACTCCAAGCCCAAGTAAAGCCCACCTATTGTTTAGGTGTTGGCTGTGTTTGCTATATCAACACACACACTCTCACATTTGTAAGTGTGCCTCAAAGTGTAGAATAGGTGAGAGTGTGTGAGCTTAGTGTGTGTTTGTTTGTATTTCTTTCTCAAGTTAATATAATCATTCGACCATAGTTTATGTCATACGATCCACAATCTTTCATCTATTTCTCACATCGTTTCTTTGAGTGTCACGAGTAGTAGAGAGTATTATTTGTGTGATAAAGAGAGGTATCGATCTCTACAGTTTATTACCAGGTGAAATTTTCGCAGTGGTTACATAGGTGGTGACTATGGTGGTATGGGAGACGGGTGGCCGGAGTTTTGGTCGGAAATATAGTGGCGGCTGGAAAGTGAGGGGATGTGAGTGGGGATAAGATTTGTGTTGAAGGCTTGTGATGTCCCATGGTTACTCGAACAGGATTAAAAGGCACAAAAGAGGCAGCTCCAAGACTTGCTTTTGTGGTCAAAACCGCGTGAAGGGATGATCCTAGCTTGAGTCGTTTTCCATTGAAGGTTTTTAGATGCTCCCGTGAACATGTGTTGGGAAGAAGAGACAAGGGACAAAAAAGCAAAAATGATGGTGATGGATCTATGGCCAGATCGAGAAAAATAAAAAAGAAAGGAGAAGATAGGTAGCAGAAGAGAGAGGGCAGAAAGAAAAAAAAATGTATTGAATTGATGTGGGTGGATGTTTGGTTAATTTATTTAATAGAAGGGTAGAATGTTTTTATTAATACCCCATGTTCCCCATGTCCCGTTAGGTTAAATTCTAAATGTGGTCCATCTGTTTGCAAAAATTACAAAAATATATTTCTGTAAACGTTTTTACAAGTCATTTACTCCGGAAATTATAAATTTAATCGTTACCAATATGAAAGAATTTTCTGAATTAACTAAATGTGTTCAAAAAGGTTCAATTAAATTGTCAAGTAAAAATAATTAAATTTTTTATTATTAAAACAATGTTTGGAAATTTCGGGTGGTCACAGGCATCAACCTCCTTTCCTTTGGAGTTGGTATCTGGAAAGATAGCCAAAAAAGAAAGACATCAGAATCTAGCTGGTTGTGTCTACACTAGCTCTCAGTATACTAAACTCTAAATGAAAAGCAATCATTTGTGGAACATGTAGCATCCCGTAAAATTTCTCAGTCATTTGTAAATGTTAATCAAGAAGTAATCTATCATTATAGTTTACCTAACCATTTTTACAAGCATAATTATTATTTTTTTATGTTTATTATGCTACAATGAATCAGAACGTTGTTACGTGATTCACATTACTTTGGTACGAGCTCACACACATACCACAATATTCCAAATCGCGAACAAATCCAAACCGGATATTTGTTTTTTATTATTAAGCCCAAAAGACTAAAACCAAGCCCGTTAATATTAAGCCCGTTAGTCTTTATTCTTTTTATTTCTAACCGGTTCACCATGCCATCACTTGACCTCGTTTACTTGAGTTTTCAATATACAAGTCATGCCACCAAATACATAAATCGAATCACCTTACAACAAGGATTCAGGAATGACAAAAATATAAATTTGGTACGATGGTTTAATAGGAAAACGAACACCAAAGTTGAGCTATGTCGACCATTGTACAAACATCTTTAAATGTTAACCGAACTCACTAAAACTTGTATTTTCCTAGTCCTTGTCTCATTACTTAACCAAGAGGGTTCCATAAGGTCTCACAACATGTTTTCTTAAATAATTTGGTCACATATTAAGTCGGTTGGACCTAGAATGTCGAGCACATACAAAAACAATCCACTTGCCTTTCTTTGTTTCACTAAACCAAACACTTCACACTAGTACTCACTTAAACTAGTTTCAAACTCACTCAAGTACTCTAGGCCTAGCTCTTGGTTTCCCAAACTCCTTATCCTAATCTCATTGACATCCCATCGACCCATGTTGTGTTAAAAAAAAGAAGAGATATAAGTAGTCCCATGTAAAACCATTTCATACGTACACTCACAAACATTTACTATCAAAAATATTCCAAGTATACTTCCTACTGTGGTGCATACGAGAAGCAAGGGCCAGCTTTCCAAGGGTTCATTCCATCTACCAACCCACTAGGCATTGATCTCGACACGTTTTTGGGTTCTTGGACGAGATACGTTGCTATACTTTTGATCCCTAGTCCATATTTGGTGTCCTCCTCACCCTTTGTTGGTGTAGTAAGTCACTCATCCTTGTTTCCATACGTACACATATCTACTCATATTACTTGCACATTTAAACTTCCATCGTCGTCCTAGCTTTCACCATATATTTTGTACTCTCGTTAATCACCTTCGTTTATAATATGGCATCCTCAATTCCTTGTGTGGTTATGCATGAAGTAGTATAACCATTTATAACTTATATCAATGTTTACTAAGTTTTTGAGACTTGTTTTATGATCATGTTGACATCGTACCATAATATACCATAGTATCAAAACTGGACCACTTCATTGTGTCGCTTAGAAAACAGGCCATAAAGGCACTTTTGGACATGTACCATATCGGGCTAACGACCCAGCCCATTTATTCATAAGCTAAACAAATAAGTTATGCTAATAAGGTACCTAAATAAGCTTACGTATTACCTTTTCAAACCTATAAACTAAGTGCACTTGAAACGTTTTCCTAAACCTTAAACCTTATCGTGTGGGCTTTAAAAGCCCAATAAACTCAATAAGCAGTTTTACAAATAAGCAGTTTTGTTAAGTTGAATATGATCCATTTTAAGCCCACATTCAAGCCCAATCGATTTCGAACTAATGTACCCTTTTAAAATGTTAACGGGCTGCTAATGGACCCTTAAGGCCCAATAACTCGACAATAAGCTATTTTCAGGAAATAAGTTGTCTTATAAACTTTAATAAGCTGTTAGAAACTTATTTAGTAAACAGAAATGATAAACTCTAAAAATTGTGATTTTTGGACTAGAAATGCAAAAGTTACGCAAAATGGGTTAAAAGTGTAACTTTCCTATGAGTTAGTGTCAAAACTGTCATTTTAGTAATTTAAGGGTGGAAAATGAATATTTGGAAACCATAAGTGTTAAAATGATATATTAGAATAGTATAAACCTAAAATGCAAATATATTATAATTTTGGACTAAAAATGTAAAGGTTTTACCGTTAGGATTAAAAGTGTAAATTTCATATAACTTGAAGGTTTATTCAGTAACTTTATTTTTATATATTCACACTAATGTTTTATAAATTTATATCGTAAGAAAACATCTAAACATTGCGTAAAAATTATTTAAATGACGTTACATATATAAATATATATAACGACGCTTTTTAACTAATAACATAACTTATCATCCACTAACTTTTGAAGAGATGATATCTACGGATACAATATACATAAAAACAAGTTAATATTACATGTAATATTATTTTTGAAATTTAAGCATTTTAAGCATACAAGCCATCTTTGCCACAAACAATTTCGTTATCCAATACTATTTCTATAATCATTATTCGCGTTAAGTCAAGCTTCAACTATCGAAATCTCAGACTTTCTTATTATTCAGGTCGTGTGTTGGAGCCGTTACCACATTACATTTGACGTCACTTTACTTTGTCTACTACAATTGAGGTGAGCTCATAGTCCCACTTTTATATGTATTTTAAACTCGTGGGGAGATACATGCTACAAACTTGAATACAAGTATTTTCTTTATGCTATACCTGATTGATATTGCCTAAGTTACCGCTATTGCCAAAAGTCCCTCATATCATGAACCATTAATCACTTGCGAGTGAACACGAATATAGTGAATAGATCTATTGACAGTTGACGCCCCATTTGTGTTAGCCGGAATGGTAACCAAATGCACTTTATTTGAGTAAACAATAGGAAGATGGCAAATTCCTACACGAGGGCCTCATACTTACACCATTTTATGGTGTATATTATTTATATCATTTCTATGGTATCACACATGTTAACGTTTGCGTGTCATGAGACTTAGGGCAATATACTAAACTGCAATATTACAATTTCTACTATAATTGTGTTTCTACTCAATTATACAAATTGAGACTTGTGTTCAACTGATTATTATATATAAACGCTATGGGTTCACTAAACAATTTTGTTGACTTTTAGCATGTTTATCTCAGGTAACTGATGGAGCGTTTGAGGAACGGAGTGGACAATAAACTATTGGTTTTGGTGTCAAACAAACTCTATCATTCATTTTAAACTATTATATCTTTTGTGAGACGCTAAACTATGGAATCCCTTTTGTACTCGAATTATTAAATGAATGATAATAACTTTTAAAACGCCTCTTTTGAGTCATTTTCTATGATTATGACTGTGCTCCACTAAGTAATACCCCTATTAGTCTTCCGCTGTTAAGTTGAGTTAAGTTGAAATTTAGGGGTGTTACAGAACATGCCCTGACTCACACAACCATTTGTTATTTGAATGGTGATCTGTTT
>CP139506.1:197569392-197707679 GCA_021014915.2 Artemisia tridentata subsp. tridentata
ACAGACTAACAAAACGGTTAAACTACAAATTAAATATGCTTAATATTTATTTGAATTAAAGGTTTTGCTAAACATATATAGTTGGAGACGACATGTTTAAAAATAAAAACAGGTAAAGGTAGCGGTACACATCGGTTGAAGGTAGTTATTTGCGTGAGGTATGGTTTATTTTCATGTTGGAAACAATTATCGCATGTTTAAATACATATCATAGCCCATGAAGTTATGAATAGCAAATTCTTTTATATACTACATATCAAGTTTGCAAAAATCGTTAGGGGGCTGGGCGGCCAGGTACCAATTAACGATTAATCGGATAGGCGGGGATTAATTGGATTGAAATTTTTATATATAAAATTATAAAATTTTGAAACTATATGCCAGATTTGGCCGATCTAAATGATTTTTTTTTTCTTCTGATTTGGCCGATTTATGCATGATTCGGCCAATTTCTATCCGTAACCGATTTGGCCGATTTATCCGATTTGGCCCATTTATGCCCGATTTGGCCGATTTTATCTGATTAATCGGTACGTTGACCAATTTTGACCAAACCGATTAATAAGGCCGATTAGTGAAAATCGGGGCAGTTAATCCCCACCTAGCGATTAATCGGCCACCTAGGCCGATTTTTGCAACACCGCTACATATAAAGCAAAAACATTTTTAATAAAAAACTTACAAAATGAGAAAAGCTGATTTACCAAACCCTTATTTATAAAAAGCAATGCAATATATTATTTATACATTTTTACATAAGGTACGTATTGGGGGTGAGGGTAGCTAGCCGGTTTGGTTTCTCATATTCGTTAAGGACCCCAAGCAGTGACGGACCCAAGATTTTCGAGAGGGTGTTGCACAAAATAATTGTTGGGCTAACTAAAGTTATACCAAAAAAACCGAAAGCAGCCAAAAATAAAAAAAATCGGGAGTTGCACATACCAAAAAACGACAGTTTTTGAAAAAAATGCAATTTATGACAAAAAATCGGGTGTAGCCCGTGCAACACCCGGTACCAATGTAGGTCCATCCATGACTCCAAGGTGTGACCAGAGTCACGAGCTGGTGTAACACTCACGGTGTAGCTAAGGTGTGAATGTGAGAATTCAATATGTGAGTTTGTTTGGTTCATTCGTGGGAATGAACTTTCTATTTTAGGGATGGTCCTAGGGTTTTACATCGCCCTGGGAGTCCATCGATGGTTCGAGGATGGTCCACGTGTGGGACATCCAATGGAGGAGACGTTTGCAACATTGCAACACTACCTCTAAGCTAATTAGTGGCACATATTCGCTTGTTGCAATGGTCTTGAGGGAAGCACCCAATCCTGTCGTTGACCGAATGTGTTTGCCAGGCCTTCGAGCTTGTCCTGAGAGTTTGGTCCTAGGTGTGTTATGATGAGATGTGGCTGCTGTTGGGCGTGGTTAAAGCGTGTGGACCTTTAGTCAATTGGGCTGAAGGTCATATACGCTATCAAGTCACCCCAGTCTATCAGTGTTTTTGGCTTTTTGAGGGAAATGCGTTGATGGACTCATGATGAGTTACTTTGGTGCTTTTTGTCTTCCCCTGGAGGTGCGGATGTCCAGGAATTTGATTGTGGGGCTTCGATTTTCTTTCCTATTTCAGGCATGCTGTGCATTTATTGTTGCGATGCGTCTGTAAGGTTTTCTGTCAGTTGCTACTATTTTTGATTTATCGAAACTCGTTTCGGGTGTCAGTTGCGTCCTTTCATCTTGCCTGCGCGTTTGTTACGTGTTTCCTTGGGCCCACTGTTTATAAGCTTTTATCTTTATAAGTAGAAGGTAGAGGAGCATAATTGTCTTTCCACGAGTCTGTTTCTTCTTATTTCTTCTTTTCTCAATCACTCTAAAGAAGAATATCGTATGTGTTAGAGGCATTCTAGGGATAAATATTTTTTCTCCAACCTATATAAGCTTGGACAACAACTGTGTTACTATCATCCTAATACCATTGCATAAGCCTTCAGCCAAGTTAACATTTCGTAAAAGCATGACCGGTGTGCCGATTTTGAGCTCAAGACGATGTGGTGGGAAACCGGTGAATTTTATCATATTTAGATATTCCATTGGATACAGCATTTCTATTTGACCTCCATCATTCCCAACAGGGATTGCTTCATCTGAGCTTACGTAAACCGTACTTTCTCCTTGTGGACGTATAGCCTGGACTGGGCCAGGAATGGGCCAGGCCCGGCAGACAGCGGCCCACTCTACGCCTAAACCCTAATCCATGCCCTATAAATATAGGGCTGGAATCCCCTTCTTAGGGGAGGACGAGACGGAGGAACGGAAGAACGAGAACAACACGACACAACATAACGGGTTACTCTAAACCTAACTCTCGTAGGCTATATCGCATCGATACTAACTTGACCGTCGGAGGTGGATCCCGGGGCTACGGCCTCGGGTCCACTCCTAACGGGTTCTCTTTGTTGAACAGGTCTACTCAGGGCTCGAGAAGACGACGAACGGCCCAGGGAGAGTCGTCGAATCCAGCCCGCGCCAGATTATGTATCAACAAGTTGGCGCCATCCGTGGGACCCGACACGTTTCGGTTCTCACATCACCGGAAAGCAACCATCGAGTTCCAAAGCCGGTATTTTGATCTTTTTTAAATTGACTTTTGCAAAGGTATCTTGTTTATTCCTGTTTGCCGTACTGCGACATCATTAATTATAAATCGACATGCGATTTATACATCATTGGTAGAGATTAATTATAAATCGATGTACTGCAATTAAACGTGAGACATACTTTTGCAAAGTGAACCTTATTGCGGTAAGATATGCTATCTTTTAAATATTCAGAAGATTTTATGTAAATCTTTTAACTTGGTAAACACGATTTTATCTATAGTCGCACTAAGTCCGCACGATCGGACCTACTTTATCTTTTAGCCGCGAATTAATTCGCGCACATAATGTTTTTACGGTTGGTATGCTTGTTCGCGCTTGTTTGCACGTTCGAACGCAGTCACGATAAATCTACCCGCGTTAGGCCGCGCGTACGGACATCTTCGCAGATTAGCTAGTCAATCGCCATGACCGCACTGGACAAAAGCGGGAACAGTACAGGTACCACGATGCTAGTCAATCGCCATGAGCGCACTGGACAAAAGCTGTGGTCATGTTATGTTCATCTGCGATCATCCACAAACGTTCGAGTCTATGCGGTCACGATACATCCATCTGCGTCTGTGCGTGCGATTGCAACTATTAGTCGCGGTCACGGTGTGTCCATCCGGGTCATTGTTTTTTTATTTATTTATTATATATAAAAAAACAATTAATTATTTATGTAGTTTGTAAAACCTCACGATAGGTGTAATTCGCACTGCTACTTCTCTTATGTGTTAATTTCACATGCTATGTGCTATATATTGCTTCACGCTAATCTTTTACTTCATTAGGTTTTATATGTTGCGATTCGCGGCATATACTTTTAATATTTGCATTAAGTGTTTTTCAGGATTTGAATAACTAAGTTTAATGCTCCTACATGAGTAGCACCATCAAACTTGGGGGGCTACCAGGGTATATAATACCACTGTTTCCGTACGCGTCACGCAGGTATATTTGGAAGCACCTCCTTGTCGCGCACAGCGCGCACCTCCTTTCGCGCACAGCGCGCACCTCCTTGTCGCGCACAGCGCGCACCTCCTTGTCGCGCACAGCGCGCACCTCTGCCACAGAAGCACGTCTTCTGTCGCACCATGCTGCATCGCTACTGGTACAAAAGGTACGCCCTTACACAGGATGCGGCATACAGGATCCACCTTCACCATTGTGAGACTCTCACAATCGCAATGTCAGTGTTACCCCAACTATAGAACTACGTGTTCTTCTTACGGGGTCTTTACTGTCACACTGTGGCGGGAAACCTAGCATATGCGCATCCCTCCCCGTCATGTAAGAACGGGTGTTACTCAGGATGGAACATGGTCACCACGGACGCGCCTACAAGGTCGCTGATTCGGATATAGTCTAATGGGCTAAACAGGACTGCGCCATGGACCCAGTGCGCACTGTCGCATTTGGGCTGCGCGGTATGGTCCGTCCCATGTGCACACCTGAGTTGCGCACACATGGGCCTACGAGGCCATGAACAAGAACTTAAGTCTAGCATAACATAGCCATGCACTATGTCACACTAGACT
Organism: Artemisia tridentata subsp. tridentata; assembly: GCA_021014915.2. Taxonomy (NCBI): domain Eukaryota; kingdom Viridiplantae; phylum Streptophyta; class Magnoliopsida; order Asterales; family Asteraceae; genus Artemisia; species Artemisia tridentata. The sequence continues at coordinate 197,573,569 of CP139506.1, forward strand.
TGGGGGGCTTGTGGACGTATAGCCTGGACTGGGCCAGGAATGGGCCAGGCCCGGCAGACAGCGGCCCACTCTACGCCTAAACCCTAATCCATGCCCTATAAATATAGGGCTGGAATCCCCTTCTTAGGGGAGGACGAGACGGAGGAACGGAAGAACGAGAACAACACGACACAACATAACGGGTTATTCTAAACCTAACTCTTGTAGGCTATATCGCATCGATACTAACTTGACCGTCGGAGGTGGATCCCGGGGCTACGGCCTCGGGTCCACTCCTAACGGGTTCTCTTTGTTGAACAGGTCTACTCAGGGTTCGAGAAGACGACGAACGGCCCAGGGAGAGTTGTCGAATCCAGCCCGCGCCAGATTATGTATCAACACTCCCATCTCCCTTCTACCGCAAATTTTCAGCCGTTGGGTTACGCAAAGTATTTTTGTCATAAATGAAGTCAATGAGTTTTGATCATGCTCATCATCTGGAATACAATATTTCTGAGGAATATCAATCCAGGATGTATTTTTGCCGTCTGCTTCATCATGCTCTCCGGATTTTCCATCTCCTATATCAAGAAGCCAAGAAGCAAATGAGCTTGTTAGATTCCTTTCATCTTCATTAAGTTCTGATTGTGATAGCCCCATGTTCTCTTTAAGTCTTCAGATCTTGAACTGTTACCATAGTTCTAACTCCACTATCGAAGAGGCTATAATTTCAATTTTCGATGCACCTTTTTTTACAGGAAGAGTTTGTCGGAAGTCCCCGCCTAACATAACCGATTTGCCCCCGAACGGAATGCCAGGAGCATTAAGAAGGTCTCCAAGGGTTCTATCTAATGATTCAAAACGTCTGCGATCATTCATTGGAGCTTTGTCCCAAATTATTAGATCGGTCTTAGCTAATAAGTCACCCATTTGCGTTTTTTTAATCTTACATTACGACTCATCTTTTAGTTCAAGTGGAAGCTTAAAGCGATAATGTGCGCTTCTACGTGACGGGAGTAGCAATGAAGCAATGCCTGAAGATGCCACTGCCAAAACAATTTTACCCTTAGAACGCAGGGCACGGATTATTGTTTTCTAGAGAAATGTTTTCCCAGTGCCTCCATGCCCATACACGGATATCAGCTCCTACCGATTAGACACATAAGCACTTATAATGAGATCATATCTGCTTTTGATCGATGTTCAGTTTTGTTACATAACGCTCTTTCAGTAATAATTCTTGATTATGGTTTTTTTCCTCCATTAACCTTTTATGTATATAAAAGTGTCAATTTACACCCCTAACATTTTGAAAGTTTGTTTAAGTGGCTTATATAACTTTTGAGTTAATAACATGTCATGTGATTTTTATTTGTTTAATTTTCGTATTGTAATTTGTATTTTTATTTGAATGAATGAATATTTAATTTGTTTGAAAAATGAAAAAATGGTGGGGCCAAAATGTAACACCCCCGTTTTTGATAATCGCAGCGGAACATAAGTTGGGGTATTACTTCAAGGTTCACAGTCATGAAAATAGAAAACGACTCGAAAAGAGACGTTTTAAGAAAAAATGTTATCATTCATTTATTATATCAGAGTTACATAATATAGGTCCCAGCGGGAGGTTTTGAAATACGTTCTAAAAGTTACACTATTCATTTGAATGATAACAAAATGGACACTCTTTTATAAGAATAAAGTCCACAGCCACTCCGTGCCAAGTTCATTCTTTTAATTACCTGAGATAAACATGCTAAAAAGTCAACGCAAAGGTTGAGTGAATCCATAGCGTTTAAAGTTATAATCAGTTTGAACACAAGCTAAATAAAAAGAAATCAGTTATATTACTGTTCGGTATATTGCACTAAACCTCATGACACGCAATGCGTTGACAGTTTTCAGTCTCACTAACATAATAAAAATGAAAGTGGTTTGCCCCCGAGTTTAGATTTCAAATATAATGCATTTGTCTATCCGGCTACCACAAAGATATCTATCCGACTAGTACAAATGGGTCGTCAGGCCAATAGATCTATTCACTATATTCGCGCTCACCCAACAGGTGATTAATGGTGCATGATATGAGGGACTTTTTAAAATAAATATAAATAGGCAACAGTTAACTTAGTGCAATAACAATCAGAAAAAATACTTGTGTTCGGTTTAGTAGCATGTATCTCCCCACAAGTTTGGAAAACGTATAAAGAAAAGTGGGACTATGAACTCACCTTGACAGTCTGGATGGAAAACAAAGTTAAACAGAGTTGATAAACATCTCCGGCACGCAACCTGGTTCGTTATGTCAAGTTTCAGTAATCGTTTCCGAATATATATAAGTTTTAATATTTGTTTCGTTTCGTTTTTGGTTGTTGAATAAATGTTAAAATGAGATAACATGAAGTCTCTTCAAAAATTGGATAAGATTTTATCTTATTTCTTCATTTTTATGTTTTCGTTCGTTCATTTGTTCGTTAAATATATCTCGTTTGTTTGTTATCGAAATAAACGTATTTAATTTATTAGTTTTTATTTTGAGAAAAGTCTAAAATACATCCCTGTGGTTTGCCAAAAGCCCGCTTTACATCATTTTTCTTTTTTTTGGAACAAAATCATCCACCGTTAGTAAAGTTGGCACAAATACATCCCTCAGTTAGTAATATCAGTTACTATGGACTAACGATGCAAATGATTTTCCGTTATCTCCTAACAAGAGTTAAAATAGTTGCATCGTTACTCCTCATTGAGTTAAAATATTTGCATCGTTAGTCCTCATTGACTATAGAGTTAAAATATTTGCATCGTTAGTCCTCCTTAAGTTAAAATTTTTGCATCGTTAGTCCTTTGTTACGTTTTCGTCCGCTTTTTTACGTTTTCGTCTGTTTTTTTACGTTTTCGTCCGATTTTTTACGTTTTCGTCTGATTTTTTACGTTTTCGTCCGATTTTTTACGTTTTCGTCTGCTTTTTTACGTTTTCGTCTGATTTTTTACGTTTTCGTCCGATTTTTTTCGTTTTCGTCCGATTTTTTACGTTTTCATCTGTTTTTTTACGTTTTCGTCCGATTTTTTACATTTTCGTCTGTCTTTTTACGTTTTCATCCATTTTTATACGTTTTCGTCCGCTTTTTTACGTTTTCGTCTGATTTTTTACGTTTTCGTCTATTTTTTACGTTTTCGTCCGATTTTTTACGTTTTCGTCTGTTTTTTTACGTTTTCGTCCATTTTTTACGTTTTCGTCCGATTCTTTACGTTTTCGTCTGTTTTCTTCCGATTTTTTACATCTTAGTCTGTCTTTTTACGTTTTCATCCATTTTTATACGTTTTCGTCCGCTTTTTTACGTTTTCGTCTGATTTTTTACGTTTTCGTCCGCTTTTTTACGTTTTCGTCTGTTTTTTTACGTTTTCGTCTGATTTTTTACGTTTTCGTCCGCTTTTTTACGTTTTTGTCTGATTTTTTACGTTTTCGTCCATTTTTTACGTTTTCGTGTGTTTTTTTACGTTTTCGTCCGATTTTTTACGTTTTCGTCCGATTTTTTTTCATTTTCGTCCGATTTTTTACGTTTTCATATGTTTTTTTACGTTTTCATCCATTTTTTTACGTTTTCGTCTGATTTTTTTTATTTTCGTCTATTTTTTTTACTGTTTTTTAACGTCTTCATATATTAGCTTATTTATAAGCACTTTGCTAACAAGTTGGGCCTTTTGGCCCTTTATGTTTCGAATTGGATTTAGTTAATTTAGAGTCCGACAAAAATAAATAAAGCTATAAGCAAAATGAAAGTACCACACAAGCTTCTTTAAACACAAAATCCATTTACATAACTTGCATGTATGTACGTATGTATATATGTTTGTGTGTATGTCGAGTGTGTTATATATATGTGAATGAATGTCGAATTGTGTTCACTTGTGTTCACTTGTGTCGACATTCATTCACATATATATAACACACTCGACATGCACACAAACATATATACATACGTACATACATGCAAGTTATGTAAATGGATTTTGTGTTTAAAGAAGCTTGTGTGGTACTTTCATTTTTCTTATAGCTTTATTTATTTTTGTCGGACTCTAAATTAACTAAATCCAATTCGAACCATAAACGGGCCAAAAGGCCCAACTTGTTAGCAAAGTGCTTATAAATAAGCTAATATATGAAGACGTAAAAAAACAGTAAAAAAAAAACAGACGAAAATATAAAAAATTGGACGAAAACGTAAAAAACATGGATGAAAACGTAAAAAAAACAGATGAAAACGTAAAAAATCGGACGAAAACGTAAAAAAACAGACGAAAACGTAAAAAATCGGATGAAAACGTAAAAAATCAGACGAAAACGTAAAAAAGCGAACGAAAACGTAAAAAATCAGACGAAAACGAAAAAATCGGACGAAAACGTAAAAAATCGGACGAAAACGTAAAAAAATAGACGAAAACGTATAAAAGCGGACGAAAACGTAAAAAAATCAGTCGAAAACGTAAAAAATCAGACGAAAACTTAAAAAAGCGGACGAAAACGTATAAAAATGGATGAAAACGTATAAAAATGGATGAAAACGTAAAAAGACAGACGAAAATGTAAAAAATCGGACGAAAACGTAAAAAAACAGACATAAACTTAAAAAATCAGACGAAAACGTAAAAAATCAGACGAAAACATAAAAAAACAGACGAAAACGTAAAAAATCGGACGAAAACGTAAAAAATCAGACGAAAACGTAAAAAAGCGAACGAAAACGTATAAAAATGGATGAAAACGTAAAAAGACATACGAAAATGTAAAAAATTGGACGAAAACGTAAAAAAACAGACGAAAACGTAAAAAAACAGATGAAAACGTAAAAAATCGGACGAAAACGAAAAAATCGGACGAAAACGTAAAAAATCGGACGAAAACGTAAAGAACAGACGAAAACGTAAAAAATCGGACGAAAACGTAAAAAATCGGACGAAAACGTAAAAAAACAGACGAAAACATAAAAAAGCGGACGAAAATGTAACAAAGGACTAACGATGCAAAAAATTTAACTTAAGGAGGACTAACGATGCAAATATTTTAACTCTATAGTCAATGAGGACTAACGATGCAAATATTTTAACTCAATGAGGAGTAACGATGCAACTATTTTAACTCTTGTTAGGAGATAACGGAAAATCATTTGCATCGTTAGTCCATAGTAACTGATATTACTAACTGAGGGATGTATTTGTGCCAACTTTACTAACGGTGGATGATTTTGTTTCAAAAAAAAGAAAAAGGATGTAAAGCGGGCTTTTGGCAAACCACAGGGATGTATTTTGGACTTTTCTCTTTTATTTTTATAATTATAATTAGAATATATTAATATTAATAATTATATAAAGTTACACTTTTCACCCTATAGTTTCACATATTGACAGTTCATACCCCTGAACTTTCATAAAATGACAATTTTTACCCTTGAACTTTTGGAAAATAACAATTTTACCCCTCAACTTTGGTGAAATGACGGTTTTTACCCTTACAGTTTCAGAATTGACACTTTATACCCTCAAATATAAACCGTTGGCAAAACTAGTCCTTAGTTTAAATATCTTTGCAATATTTACAATTTCGGCCCATAAAAACTCCAACTTTCAAAGTTGGCGAGTTTTCACCTTTAAATTTTATACCGATTTCAGTTTTGGTCCTTGTTATAAAACTAAGTAGAGTTTTGACAATTTCAGCCCTCAAAGCAATTTGGTGTTTTCATTCGAAGTCCTTATTTATTCAAAACGCGTTTTAAAAATTCAGGAAAGGCACGACTCGTCATGGTTCTTTTATGAAAGTTATAATAAGTTAGTAAATAACTTATTCTCAGCTTATGGGCTTATTATTTGAGCTTATTAGCTCGTAAAAATTTAAAAAGGGTGCGTATAAAATAGGTAGCGAAGGGCAAGTTTTGGTCTCGAATAACTTCGTGACAAAGTAATAATTTTACGACGTTCTTTCTCCTATGCGTAGCAAGCTGGGTGGTCTCTATTGTGGCAAAGTTTCATAATTTTTAGAAGTTGTTTGAGGGTGGAAATAAATTCCCAAAGTGGGTCGAGTAGAACACTAGTTTGACAGAAAAACTGAAAAAGAATAAAGTTTTGGTTTTTAGTTTAGCGATAGGGCAGAAAATGAGACTCAATAACTTTGTGATGTATTAACCATTTTATAACGTTCTTTTTCCTATAATTAGTTAGCTAATTTTCAGATTTTATTGAGGTCATTTGGTGGTCGAAAAGTTGGTTCAAAGTTGGGGCGTTAGGACTGTTGCTCGACAGAGAACTGAAGAGAAAATGATTCTGGTTTTCGATTTTCTTGCTCACGCCACAGGTTTTAATGTTTGTTAACATTATTCTAAGCATTTCTAATATATCTTTAACATATTTTATGGATGCTTGATTTGTTATGTTAAGAAAATAAATTTAAGGGTTGTTTGGTTATGTTCGAACAAAAAGAAAAGAAAAAGATAAACTAGTTTTTGATCATGCTTTCTTTTAGAGGTTATTTAGGAATGTTTTAGAGATATCTAAAGTATATAAAAGTATTGAAAAAAAATAAAAATAATATTAAGTGTACTTACTTGAGTTTTTATCCGATTATGGGTATATATATGGCGAAATGGTATGAATTTGGAACACCAAGAGTTCTACTCCTTTAAGCCTTCCTAGAATTCTTCGTTTAGCTATTGTTTGGGTTGTTTGATCAGTGGAAAAATGGAGATGTGGCTGTTTTTACTTGTGGTCGATTTAGGGTTGGAAGAATTTGGTAGATTTGGTTCGTTATTTATAGTGCGGGATGGGTTAGGGTTTTTGAAAGTGACAAGTCACCTTGTTAGAGTGAGGAGGGGACATGAAGATGTGGCTCAAAGTTTTTGAGGACAAATGGATGGAGGGGGGGGGGGTATGTCGTGTATTATTTTGTGAAGTGGTGATGTGGTTCATTTTTGTTCCATACAAGTTACTTACTTTGTTTGACAAGGTGATGTGGAAGTTGGTGAGTCATAGGAGAGGGCTTGTGGTGTATTTTCTAGTGAAGTGAAAGTTTGGTTGGGATTGAACTAAGGATCGAACTAGGGTTTTTAGATTAGAATCGAATGGCTCTATTAGGTAGTACATAGGCTATAGATGGTTGTACTCTAGGGTTTTAAGGTAGTAACTAGGTTAGTTTAAGGTTTTGTGTATGAATTTGTTAAGTAGAAAATAAATTAAGGTTTGTATATATATTAATTGTGTCGAATTATATGCAAAAGAAAAGGAAATCATGTTGTGCTTTAAAGTGTTGTACCATGAGCTTATTAGAGTTGTACTATGGTTTATGAAGTAAGAAAAATATATTTTTAATGTTTTCCTTAATTATATGTTGATTTTATAAAATTTTAAAGTATATAAATGAGATTTTAGGTTTTCCATGCATTGATCACTTGTACACTAGGTTTAGAGACTTGTACTTATATTTAGTGAGTTTAGGAAAATTTATTTTTAAGGCTTGTGTATGAAAGACTTGTAATTTGTGCTTTAAAATAAATATATTTAGGGTTTTAATAAGATTTTTATAAATATTTAGTTTTTATGCATAAAAGACTTGTACATTGTCTTGGAAGACTTTGTACATTTATAATTTGTGAAAATCTCATATAAATAAATTTAGAGTTTGTGAATTTAGTACATAAAATCATAGTTTAATGAAATTAGGGTTTTATCGGGAGTTAAAGTAGAATTAGGGTTTCTGTGCTTTAGATGCTTGTACCTTAGTTGAATGAGTTGTACTTTAGTATTTTTTAGGGTTTTGTTACTTACACCTGTTGTTATAATAGTTTAGGGTTTTATAGAAACTCTATTTGATAAGGAACGTTTAGTTTTATACGTACGTTAACGAATTAACGTAAAGTGACAAATGAGATATCGTAAAGTTTCATAGTTGTCATGTGAAAATGTTTATATAAAGTAAACATTAAGTACGTTGAGGTTGAGTTGCGTGTGAGCACGTTTATCGAGGATGTGAGCTACGTCACATTAGATAATAGTTATGATCAGATAATAAAAAAAAATTTATACGTAGAAAAGGATAAGTATAGTTTGTTATAAGGTGAAATTTTACCAGTGGTTACACAAAAACTACGAAACGTCACGCAAACGGCTTGAGCCATGGTAGAGGGGGTATTTTTGGTGTGTGAATGTGATATGTGAAATGCTGAGGTGGTGCTGATTTGGCACAAACGGCACGCAAATGGCATGTTACCACACCCTACGCTCTAAGAGGGAAAGGTGTGGTAACATTTGATGCTCGCCGTTCCTATGTGGCAGTCTAAATGGCGCCGCCATTTCCATGTTACCACACCACCGAACGATCTCGCCATTTCCTGCGTGAGTCAACTCACGCTCGCCAATTGCACAAGATTTTAGAATATTTTGACCGTTTGAGCTACTTTAAATGTAAAGGCTAGTTTGCTATTTTTTTTACCTTATTATTATTATTATTATTAAAAAAAATAAAAATAAATAAATAACTAAAACTATACCACTCTATATAAACCCAAATATACAACCAATTTTACACACAATTACTTACTTTCCACCTTAATTCTCTCTATCACAACACACATTCTCTAAACCAAAAATGAATTCCGATGAAGAATATGTTTACTTTTCCAACGTCGACTATGAAACTGATATTTTCTTTATGACAAAAGCTTATCAGTATCACCAATTGTTGCAAACTCAAGCTCAAAGTTCATTTACGCGTACGCCGATATACCATGAACGTGAAGTTGCTGAACAACGTTTGTGGGACGACTATTTTGGTGATAGTCTAAAATATCCGAAAAATTATTTTAGGCGCCGCTATCGTATGAGCCGTAAACTATTTTTAAAAATAGTCAAAGGTATTAAAACTTATATTGAAACCCACAATGAACTTCCTGATCATTTTGATTTCTTTATAGTCAGATCCGATGCTATGTGTCCAATTGGTTTTAGTGTAATTATGAGATGCACTTCCGCCATACGTCAATTGGCTTACGACACAACACCTGATGCATTTGATGAATATTTACAAATGGGTCAACATTGTGCACGTGATTCTCTAGATCATTTTACTAAGTGCATTATTGATTTATACACGCCTGAGTATTTAAGAGAACCCGACTACAATGACATTCAAAATATATATGCATATCATGAGAGGGTTCATGGGTTTCTGGGTATACTTTGAAGCATTGATTGTATGCATTGGAAGTGGAAAAACTATCTGAAATCATTGCACGGTTAATTTCACAGAGGTGATAAAAAACATCCAACTATAATGTTTGAAGCTGTTGGCTCATACGCTTTGTGGATTTGACATGCATTTTTGGGGGTAGCGGGTGCGAATAATGATATTAACGCTTTAAATAATTCTCCATTATTCGACGACATTCTTGAAGACAGAGCCCCTGTTGCTCCGTTTGAAGTAAATGGAGTTACGTATGAAAAAGGGTATTATCTAGCGGACAAGATTTACCCAACATGGGCCACTTTTATCAAATCTTTTACGGTGGCACTAGAAGAGAAACATGGACACTTTAAAAGGCGGCAAGAAGGTGCACGAAAAGATGTTGAACGAGCCTTTAGTGTCCTCCAAGGATGCTGGGGAATTATAAAACAACTGGTGCGTGCTTGGACTATGAACAAGCTGTGAAGACTCATGTATACGTGCATCATATTGCATAACATAATTTTGTAAGATAAAAAATATTGCATAACATGAGTATGTTAGTCCGCATCCACATATACAACGAGAATGATTCGGGAGATGCGAAGTTCAACGGAGGAAAGCCAAAAAATTGCGTGATAAAACAATACACGTAAAGCTTCAACGAGATCTAATAGATCATATTTGGCAACAACATCAACAAGAAGAAGAAAATATAGTTTTATGAATTTGAATTTGTATTTTCGTACTTTGTTTATTTTTATTTTTGTATGTTGTTTATTTTTCGTATTGCAATTTGTATTTTTATTTTTATAAATGAAAATTTAGTTTTTTTTGAAAAATTAAAGAAAAAAGTGGTAGGGCCCAAAAACTGTGAAATGTCGCCCAAACGGCTTAAGCTATGGTAGAGGAGGTATTTTTGGTGTGTAAATGTGAAATGTTAAATGTTGAGGTGACGCTGATTTGACACAAACGAAATGCCATTTCCTAGTATGGAGATTTCGGATCCAGTCATCAACGAGTCATTATTTACGTGGATTTTTTTATATGACGTGAAGTTAGTGATATAAACAACTTCTTTTTTTTTTTTTTTTTTTTTTAAATTGAAACAAAATTAGCACAAAATATTTATTTTTCTTTTGCTCACCCTAACATTTTTTATTTATTGCCTCCTGATTTCACTCCTATACCATTGCTCATTCCTATTCCAAATCCTTCCACAAATCAAATCAGCAACTAAACAGCGATAGGGGGAGTGCGGGATTTTTGGGATTCAAATTAGCGGTTATTTTGGAAACCCTATTCTCTCGTTCTTTAAAATAAATAATTAACCGACTCCTGGCATTCTTTCATCACCAACACCAACACCAACACCCGCACCATTCTCTTATTCTACTTCGATCTTCGTAAGTTTAATTACTTTTTTTCTTGAATTGTTATATTCTAAATTAGTTACTTCAAGTTTTAGTCAATTATTTTTCTTGTTTTTAGGGTTTTACTTATATCCGTCAGTCTTGTTTCATGCATTAGAAAAGAGAGTGCTTTTATCGGATTAGTGGAAAATCACTACTTTCTGCTTAGATTAGGGGCTTGTATTACTCATTTTACTGTAAACAATAATCTAAGTAGGGTTAATATATTGTATTTGGCATACTTTAAATTTGCCCTATTCTTAGGGGGTCATGAACCTTTAGGTTCCTTGTATCTTTTGAACTTTGGATACATACTATATAAAGGGTGTCCGCGTGATGGCTTGATCGGGGCCCTAATCCCTATATTGCTTGGATTGACAAATGTAGGATCATATCAGCGTCCCAAAGCCGATCCTATTTCTCCATTTTTCTATTTTTTAATTTTATTTTACTACTGTGTAACATATGGGAGGGTATGTGTGTGTTAGAGATATATTTTGTGAAAAACGTTTTTAGTGGTGATGATGAAACCATAGCAGAGAAAAGTGGTTGGCAGTGGTGATGATGAAATAAGGTCGGGTAAAAGTTGTCGGGCAATGGCTGAAAAGAAAAGCTGATGTATCTAAGGTACCGTAGCATATGTACCTTCTATATAAGGTTATTGTTATCACATATGTTTAACATTGTAGAATTAGTGTATACGTGAGTCGTGAGTCTTTAGGTTTCGTGTTCTTTGTACGTTATAAATAGTTGATTAATAACACATAGTAACCTATGAGAATTTATCTACACTAGTAATGCTATTGGGATCAACATATGATTTGTATCAAAGTTTGCATCATTTTAATATCTTTAAAAGTGGAAGGCAGGGAGCTTAATTTATATGTACGTAGTTTTCTAACTGGATTTCCGCTTGGCTTGCCAGATTCGTTATTTGTATATTTGCATCAAATGTTTAGTGTGCTAAGTCATTTAAAGTTCCATGTTCTTCTTTATGGTCAACTGTGTAGGTTGACTGTGTTTAACTATGTTATGAAAGTGATGATTGTGTTTAGTCTATGCATATGTTAATGTATTCATTTGAACTTTTCATTTTATTTTCACATGCTAAAATAAAGATGCAATCTCCGACTATGCAAAGTGTTTCGAAGTTAGATAGACAAAAAGCCAATAAACGCAAAAGTGCTCTAAAAGTGAAGGAATCAACAAGGACGACTCAACAAAAAGCCAAGAAGCGCAAAACTGCTCCAAAAGTGAAGGAATCAACAAGGAACTGGTTGGATCTTCCGGGAGATTTGACAGGCAATAAGTTTACTGTTATTTTGATATGTTGCATTTCTAAACTCTTAGCCAATAGTAATTATACTTCAGAGAATTGGTGTAATTGACATGCTTGATAATGCACAAAAGGTGTGCGCTACTTGGCATAAAATCTGCAAGGAACCCTCTATGTGGAAGGTCATTCAAATGGACATACCTTCTGGTTCTCATTATACAAGGTCTCAGCTTCGGAAGATTTGTAAAAATGTTGTGGATAGAAGCCAAGGCCAATTGGTTGATATCAAAATTGTGGATTTTGGTGATGATGACCTTCTTAAATATATTGCTGATAGGTATGTAACCTTTTCTTTAGCTGATTTATTTTTTTGCATATTACTTTGTATAACATACTGTTTAAAGATGCGAGTCGAGTTATTTTAGAAACCAAACATTCCTCACATACCAAGGGACTCATCCCCACCATCCATCTAAAAAGAAATCAATGGTTGAGATTAAAAGCATTTAATATTTCACCCATTTTTTATAATTTAAATATCTCTTAAACCGTTAATCGTTAAGCGAAAATAATTACACCATCGCGACAAGCATTTAATTATCTTTCTATAGACGGGCATTTTGATATACTTTCGACAAAAAAAAAAAAATTCATTTTTTTCACGTTTTTTTTCGTAGCCGAAAAAATCATATATGATATATATGATATATCATATATGATATTACATATAATATCATATATGATATGTAATATCATATATGATATATCATATATGATATATCATATATATCATATATGATATATCATATATATCATATATGATATGTAATATCATATATGATATATCATATATGATTTTTTCGGCCACGAAAAAAAACGTAAAAAAATGAAAAAAAAAAAAATTGTCGAAAATATATCAAATTGCCTATCTATAGAAAGATAATTAAATGCTCGTCGTAACGTCATATTTTTTTTCGCTTAACGATTAACGGTTTGAAAGATATTAATATTTGAAAAAAAAGGATGAAAGTGGGTTTTTTAAATTGTTGGGATTAATCTCATCCATTAGATCAAATAAAGATGGAGGGTGGAGATTAGTCCCTTGGTATGTAAAAAAAGTTTGGTCCTCAAATGATCTTAAATCTAAAGATGCTCATGATTACTTCATCAATCCAACACATGATGCTTTGTTGATTTATATATATATGTTATATATTTAATTATAAATTGCAATCAGTAGACATAAATTTATCTACATTCCGGTCTCATGTTTATATAGTTACATTTGAAGCTGTCATAAGTCGGCAAGAACTTTTTTTAGGGTTTTTCTTTAACTTCTTTGATTATTTTTCGTGAGATCGAGTTTTAAAATAATATGTGTAATGAGTTAGAAAGGGGCTTATTTAATGTATCAATGGTCACTCTTCCATTCATCTTTATTGTAAATCACTACAACATTGACTGTGTATGTAACCTTTTGGCGGGGACATGTCCCCGCTAAAAGTAGTGGCGGGAAAAAAACCCGGGAACAATTAAGAGTTACAACTTTGGTCAAATTTTGTCAAATATCAAATCTACTTTCGGCGGGGACATGTCCCAGCCAAAAGTTTGCGTTGAAAATTTAGTAAACGGTCAGCGAGTTTGTGTGCCAGCTCAGCAGTGTTTTTGTTGTTTAGCGACTTTCGGCGGGGACATGGGCGTCCCCGCCAAAAGGCTCCTCGCCCGTCCTCCTGATTGTTGTAGTGAATGTTGTTGAAGTCTTTAAAGTATTTTTTGGTAGTTGTTTTGCTCCACCAAGTTTGAAAAGCTGATGTTAAGGATCAAAGTTTTTGACCATTATACAATGCAAGTTTGACATTTAACTTTTAAATAAGAAGGCATGGCAAAAGTTAACCATGATTATACTACAGGAATTTATAGCATTTCTATTTAAGCTGGGATTGCATATATATTCTTCGTAATGCAGATGCTCCTTTATTTAAACATATGCACGTAGTGTTTTATTGATGATAATTCTGTTGTATCTATTTGAATTTGGTCAGTTTGAGCATGAAAGTAAAACTTCCATTGAGCTGATATTTTAAATTAATTTTTTTGAACACATTCTGTTTAACACAATCAGCAAGATGCTAGAGGGAAGAAAATAAGTTACAATGTGGTTTTACAAGCTGAGATTGGATCCGTCATCCATTCGATCCATAACAGGTTCAGTTATTTAAACTTACGGCTAAACCAAGAAAAAGGTTAACCCTTAGTAGAATAATGTATTGATACTTATCAATTGTCGTCTGAATTTAATATGTCTTTTGTAAGTATGGTATCTAATATAATAAGGCTACGGCTTAATGAACTAGTATGGTTGGATAATCTTGGTGGTCATTACATTGTACTTTGTTCTTGAATTAAAGTAGTAATTGACGCATGTTCTTTTTTCTTGTCGACTATCTGATACTGAATTTGGCTCATAAGATTGGCTAAAATACTAATACCCATATATCATCTTGCGTTTTTATTTGCTCATTTTTTTTCTGACAGAGCAAGTCACCTGACACGTCTAGAAATTGCATCTTGTTATGGCATGAATGGAACCTGGACTGAAGCTTTGAACAAATTTTCATCATTGGAGGAACTCAGTCTTCACAAAATAGGAATTACCAAAGAAGCCATTGAAACTGTTGGATGTTGTTGCCCCTTGCTAAAAATACTAAAAGTGATCGAATCAAGATCCTCCAAAATATCCGGATGAAACCAGTGAAAATAATCTATCCATAGCCATTGGGAAAAATTTGCATGAGTTAAGACACCTTGAACTTATTGGAAACAGCATGACGAATATTGGACTGGAGGCGATTCTGGATGGTTGCCATCACCTTGAATTACTTGACTTGCGCAAGTGCTTTTATGTTGATGTCAAGACGGACCTAGGAAAAAGATGTTCACAACAGATCAAATATCTCAAACTGCCCAATGATTCTCTTGATGGCTGTCCATATATTTATGAAAATGATAGTGATAGTGACTCGTATGAAGACCCATATGCTGACCTATATTGTAATTGTGGGTTAACACCGTCTGATTCTGATCATGGTCGTGATAACTGGACCGCCTATTATATGGATTATTACAGCTTGTGGTAATGACGCTACGTTCGAGGACTTGCATGAGGTGGGTGGTTAATGAGGAAACTTATGTTGGATTATGTTATGCTTCTGAATCTCAGACAACTTAGTGTAAATTTCTTGGTTAATTTTCTGCTGATGCTTTTTTTGTTGAAACTAAATAATAAATTTTGGCTGTCATTTTACACAAAGTTGTGAACAAATTATGTTTTGTTTTCAAACATGTCTTTGAAACACAATTTTTGATGGTTGTAATGTTGTGTGATTGAAAGGCATGGTTGTGATGTGTTTTCTTTATAGTTATCTTTTGTACCATGTCATCAGCTCTGTGGTGGTTGGTAAGTAGATGGCTTTCGTTTTGGTTTTTTATTCTCTTCCAGTCGAGCATACTTACCACCGATGGGTTAACTAAAACCATTTTTTAAAGCTATACTAGAACCAATTATGACGCAGAATGCGAAAGCAAATTCTGAACCCCGAATCCAAGTGTTGATAAACGAGGATGAAACCTCCAGAGGAATAAAAACACACGGTTTATTAATATCAAGATTAAAGATAAAAGTTACAAAACACTAAGCCTTATATTTAAGGGTTAAGTCCACGGATTGGCTATAAACTTTCCAAAATTTTCAATTATAAGTTACGGACTTTATAAAATACCATTATCACCATCCAAACTTTTTTGCACTGAAATTTTTTACCTATATGTGAACCGAGATAAAAAGTATATTACCCATATGAGAATCGAGATAAAAGTACATTACTCATATGAGAACCGAGATAAAAAGTATATTACTTATATGAGAACTGAGATAAAATTTTGGATGGTGATAATGGTATTTTATAAAGTCCGTAACCTATAATTGAAAATTTTGGAAAGTTTATGACTAATCCGTGGATTTAACCCTATATTTAAAGATGAAAGTTATCTTGTGCAAAAAAACCCTAGATAAAAAAAGGTCCTAAATAAACCTTAACTTTCCTAAATAACAAAAATACTAAACCCGGATTGGCACCGAATCACCCCAAATGCGGCGCAATTGAGCCTTTTTGACCGACTTTTGTTGTGTTGTCTTTTTCTTATAATCATGGTGCTCCACATAGGCTTTTTTCCTTGATCCCTATCTTTTTTCTCATCGTTCCCTATCACTTGAAAAGAACTCGCCCTCGAGCTCTCACAATCAATAACTTCATATACCTTAAACATCTTCTCACGACGAACTATATATTTGGTAAAGTTTCGATTCACATCAACTCGAGAACCTTCATCTTTTTTAATAGGGTTAATGGCATGTTATAGCTACGAACTTTCCCAAATGTTCACATGTCAGTTATGAACTTTTTAAAATACAACAATACCCATCAAACTTTCAAATTTTGTTTTATCAGTGTAAAAAATTTGAAAGTTCGTATCTGATAATGAAACAAAATTTGAAAGTTTGATGGGTATTGTGGTATTTTTTTTAAAGTTCGTATCTGATAATAAAACAAAATTTGAAAGTTTGATGGGTATTGTTGTATTTTAAAAAGTTCATAACTGACATGTGAACATTTGGGAAAGTTCGTAGCTATAACATGCCATTAACCCTTTTTAATACGCCTACCACACTCCCAATGATCAACCCCTGACCCTAGACAACAAGTTATGTACTCCTTATCAATGATCACGAGTCTTTAGTTGCAATAGAAATAGTTTCTTTGTTCGCCATCGAAAACTTTAATGGATTCTTAATAACCATATTTAAAATTAACCCGTATTCAAAATCACAAGCCTTTAAATCCTTGACGCATTCAGAATCCATGCTTAGCTCATAATCAAAACCCTATACATCTTCATCATCATCAAAACCCACAACGTGTTCTACAATAGTCTTCAAAATACCAACTTTATTTGTTTTTTTCAACAGTAAATTTAAAATTTGGTGATCAATTTGCTCACAAACTTGAGGTTTTGGAATACTGGGTTCAACATGTTCCTCTTTACTCTATCTATTATTCTATTGTGTTTGTTTGCTTCATTTTAATTTCTACATTCAAAAGTTGGCCTCTTCTTTGGTTGCATCTATAGCGATTCTTTTACCTTCCCACTTAAAAATATAAATATCGCGTTGCAAATCATGCGTTCCTTGAAAATCTTGTCGCCACGCTTTTCCAAATAAAATATGACTATCCTCGCAATCGGTTACTTAACAATACACTTCACGAACTCAAGCACAAAATGCACACAAAAATGAAAACACGCGTAAATAAATAAACACAGAAATCCACAAAATTAACAAAAACTAAGCCGCTCCCCGGCAACGACGTCAACAACTTGATGTGCTAAATCTAGTCTTAAGTTTATATGGACCCGACTAAACCAATATGTTAATACAAATAAGAGTAAATTACATGGTTGGTCCTTGTGGTTTGTCCAAAATAACAACTTTCGTCCCTCGAAGTTTAAAGTTGCATTGGTAGTCACTAAGTAGGTAAACAAATAACACCACAGATCCCTTGGTTTAACTGGTGTTAACTAGGTTAGTTAAAATTTACAGGTTAGCCCCCTTTGGTTAAATAGCGCTGCATCGTTAATCCTTTTAGAGTAAATTACATGGTTGGTCCCTGTGGTTTGTAAATTACTTAACGGCTGTTATAATTTACTTAACGGCTGTTATAATTTACGTTTTCGCCCATTTTCTTTCATTTTCATACGTTTTTGTCCCTTTTTTTTTTTACGTTTTCGCCCGTTTTTGTCCAATTTTTTTAAGTTTTCGTCCTTTTTTTGTCCCTTTTTTATGTTTTCGCCCGTTTTTGTCCCTTTTTTTTTACGTTTTCGCCCGTTTTTTCCGATTTTTTATGTTTTCGCCCGTTTTTGTCCGTTTTTTTTACGTTTTCGCCTGTTTTTGTCCATTTTTTTACGTTTTCGCCCGTTTTCTTACATTTTCGCCTGTTTTTGTCATTTTTTTTTCGTTTTCGCCCGTTTTTGTCCCTTTTTTTAAGTTTTCTCCTGTTTTTGTCCCTTTTTTTACGTTTTGGCCCGTTTTTGTCCATTTTTTTACGTTTTCGCCCTTTTTTTATGTTTTCGCCCGTTTTTGTCCGTTTTTGTCCATTTTTTTACGTTTTCGCCCGTTTTTGTCCATTTTTTTACGTTTTCGCCCGTTTTCTTACATTTTCGCCTGTTTTTGTCATTTTTTTTCGTTTTCGCCCGTTTTTGTCCTTTTTTTTACGTTTTCTCCTGTTTTTGTCCCTTTTTTTACGTTTTGGCCCGTTTTTGTCCATTTTTTTTACGTTTTCGCCCGTTTTTGTCCATTTTTTTACGTTTTCACCTGTTTTGTCCCTTTTTTACATTTTCGCCCGTTTTTGTCATTTTTTTTTCACATTTTCGCCCGTTTTTGTCCATTTTTTTACGGACAAAAAATTCAATAAAATATAATTTTGATTTTTTTTTTAAATAATCATCGAAAAAAATATTTTCGAAAAAAAAATTTGGGTAAAAAAAAGTTTCTAAAATATATTTTTCGAAAAAAAAATTTGGGTAAAAAAAAGGGACAAAAACAGGAGAAAACGAAAAAAAAAAAAACGGACAAAACAGGAGAGAAAACGAAAAAAAACGGACAAAAATGTAAGAAGACAGGCGAAAATGTAAGAAAATGGACAAAAACGGGCGAAAACGTAAAAAAAAAACGGACAAAAACGGGCGAAAACATAAAAAAAGGGAAAAAAAACGGGAGAAAACGTAAAAAAATGGACAAAAACGGGTCAAAACGTAAAAAAAGGGACAAAAACAGGAGAAAACGTAAAAAAAAGGACAAAAACGGGCGAAAACGAAAAAAAATGACAAAAACAGGCGAAAATGTAAGAAAACGGGCGAAAACGTTAAAAAATGGACAAAAACGGACGAAAACGTAAAAAAATGGACAAAAACGGGCGAAAACATAAAAAAAGGGCGAAAACGTAAAAAAATGGACAAAAACGGGCCAAAACGTAAAAAAAAGGGACAAAAACAGGAGAAAACGTAAAAAAAGGGACAAAAACGGGCGAAAAACGAAAAAAAAAATGACAAAAACAGGCGAAAACGTAAAAAAATGGACAAAAACGGACGAAAACGTAAAAAAATGGACAAAAACGGACAAAAACGGGCGAAAACGTAAAAAAATGGACAAAAACGGGCCAAAACGTAAAAAAAGGGACAAAAACAGGAGAAAACGTAAAAAAAGGGACAAAAACGGGCGAAAACGAAAAAAAATGACAAAAACAGGCGAAAATGTAAGAAAACGGGCGAAAACGTAAAAAAATGGACAAAAACGGGCGAAAACGTAAAAAAAAGGACAAAAACGGGCGAAAACATAAAAAATCGGAAAAAAACGGGCGAAAACGTAAAAAAAAAGGGACAAAAACGGGCGAAAACATAAAAAATCGGAAAAAACGTGCGAAAACGTAAAAAAAAGGGACAAAAACGGGCGAAAACGTAAAAAAAGGACAAAAAAAGGACGAAAACTTAAAAAAATTGGACAAAAACGGGCGAAAACGTAAAAAAAAAAAACGGACAAAAACGTATGAAAATGAAAGAAAATGGACGAAAACGTAAATTATAACAGCCGTTAAGTAAATTATAACAGCCGTTAAGTAATTTACAAACCACAGGGACCAACCATGTAATTTACTCTCAAAGGATTAACGATGCAGCGCTATTTAACCAAAGGGGGCTAACCTGTAAATTTTAACTAACCTAGTTAACACCAGTTAAACCAAGGGATCTGTGGTGTTATTTGTTTACCTACTTAGGGACTACCAATGCAACTTTAAACTTCGAGGGACGAAAGTTGTTATTTTGGACAAACCATAGGGACCAACCATGTAATTTACTCTACAAATAATGTCAAAAACATCATTTGCATTCTTCGGTCTCTACACATTTTGATAATCACAAAATATAAAAACACGTTACGCAAAACTATGCTTAATAAGTTTGTAATCGAGAAAACTCATTTCGACTACAACATCACTTAAGGTATGAACAAACAATCTACCAACTTAGTTAAGTGATCAAAGAATTTATTTTTCTTTAAACTTCACATTTTTATGTGATAAAACATTTTTACAAAAGTATTTTTGTAATTATAAAGAAATATTTTAATAAAAAAATAAATTTGAATTTCAAATTCTCCAACATCTAGTTTTCCCGCCTAAATCAGATAAAAATTTCACCAGATAAATTTTCACCACACCAGGACAAAAATAGGAGCGTCTTAAGGTGATAGTCCCTTAAATAGGAGACGGTCCTTTATATTTACGGGACCGTCCTATGTTTACTGCACTATTCCTTGTAGAAAAATTCACCTCTTGAGCACTAAAACTTTTTGTCTTCCTAAATCATTCTAAACTATCTTCTTTGATCACATTAACGTGTTGTAAGTTGTTTACAAGTGATCACATCTATCCTACCTCAAAGTGCAAGAGAAGAACGCTCGTATTCGTCAAGAAACAAAGTGTTGAAGAATAGTCTTTCACCTCGTAACCATTGTTACGTTTCTCTCCTCAATCTACATTCTTTGTATCTCAATTCTTGTGTAAGATTCGACTTGTGTGTAAGCTCGAAATCATGTATTGTGTTGATTCGGACTTGGTGTTGGTTCGAATTGTGTAGTGTGTTGCGGTTGATATCGTGTAGATTGGTTCTAGCTAGGATTAGTACTCGACATTCCGCTTAGTGTCGTTAATTGGTGTAAGCGTTGGTGTACGGTTTGTTCCGCCACAAGGGAGTGTGTTGATATAGTGTTTGTGAAACTCTCGAGTGTGATACTCGAGGAGTGGAGTAGGGCGAAGAGTGAGCTTCGTAGCCGAACCACTATAAATCTCCGTGTCTCGGTTTGATCGTTTCTTTCCTTTACCTTTACTTATCTTTTTAATTGTTGTGTTCATATATTGTTGTATTGATATCACATAAACTTCGAATCTAAAAGAATTTCAAAACAAACTTGAAAAAGATTTTTGAAAACGTAATTAAAACGGTGAAACTATTCAACCCCCCTTCTAGTTTCTACAATTGGTATCAGAGCTGGTCACTCAACATTTTTAAAGTATACTGTATTTTAAAAAGTTGAATCGATCAATGGATTTTGAAAAATATCAAGAAAGGCAATCTATGCAAAGACCACCACTTTTCGAAGCTGATAGCTTCATTTATTGGAAAACAAGATTCGAAACTTATGTGAAATCAAAAGATCTTGATCTTTGGCATGTTATTACTATAGGTGACTTTCAACCTATTGAACAAAACCCTGAAACCAAAAAGGATGAAATAGTTCCTTATGACAAACAAAGTGAAAACCTTAAAAAGAAATTGGCTAAAAACGATGAAGCAAAAATGGTTATTTATAATGCTTTACCGAAAAAGGAATTTCAAAGAATTTTTATGTGCAATACGGCTAAATATATTTGGAAAACTTTGTTAGTCACTCATCAAGGTAATAATCAAGTCAAGGATAACAAGTACTATCTTCTTGTCCAACAATATGAACAATTTGTCATTCCTGAAGACGAATCTATAGATAGTGCTTTTGCAAGATTTAATACTATAATTACTAGTCTAAAGGCACTTGATGAAGGTGTTTCTGTCAAGAGTTGTTTTAGGAAATTTCTCAGGGCTTTACATCCAAAATGGAGAGCAAAGGTCACTGCAATAGAAGAATATAAAGATTTAGGTTCACTCTCACTTGATGAGCTCATCGGTAACCTAAAGGTTCATGAGCTAATCATCAAAAATGATTACGAGATAGTTAAAAGCAAAGTAGAAAGGAGATCTCTTGCTTTAAAGGCTAAAAAGGAATTAAGTGATGATGAAGACTCAAGTTCGGAAAGTGAAGACGAAGAGTATGCCATGGCGGTTAAAGACTTCAAGAAGTTCTTCAAACGAAGAGGTAGATATGTAAGACAACCACGAGATGAAAAGAAAGCGCCTCAAAAGAGTCGAGATGACAAATACTGGAAAAGCGAGAGAAGATGCTTTAGATGTGGTGATCCAAAACATCTAGTAGGAGAATGTCCTCAAAAGGAAAAGAGCCAAAAGGCATACATCGGTGGAGCTTGGAGCGATAGCGATGAAGAGATCAAAGATGAAACATTTGATGGTCGGAACGTCAAAATAGATATGCTTGGGAATTGACTTGGAGCCCGACGAATGGATCAAAGATAGTGGATGTACTAATCACATGACGGGAAATCGTAAGCTATTCTCATCATATCAATCATGCAACGGAGGTAATGTCACTTTTGGTAGTAAACTCAAAGGTAATATCATTGGCAAATGTACGATCACTCATAACTCTCTTACTATCACTAATGTTGGCAATAAGTGCAAAGTGATCTTTTCCTAAGAAGGTAGTGAACTCATTAAGGATGGAAAAGTCATTGGCAAAGGTATTAGGAACGGTGATTTATATGTCATGAAAATAGGAAATAGGTCTAGTGACAATATATGCTTGGCTACGGTTAGTGATAACTCTACATTGTGGCATAGAAGATTAGGTCACACAAATATGCGTTTGTTACAATCATTAGCTTCTAAGGATTTAGTTAGAAATCTACCGAAACTTAAGTTTGACCAACATTTCTGTGATGCTTGCAAAGTTGGAAAACAAGCTCACTCTAGCCACAAACCTAAGAATGTAGTCTCAACCTCTAGATGCCTAGAACTCCTTCACATTGATCTTTTCGGTCCTTCCGCCGTACGGAGCTACGGAGAAACTCTCTACACCTTAGTAATAGTAGACGATTACTCTAGGTACACTTGGACTAGATTTCTTACGAACAAGACAAAAGCCTTTGAGAAATTCAAAACATTTAGCAAGAAAATTCAAAATCAACTAGGTTGTTCCATAGTTTCTATTAGGACGGACCATGGTAGGGAATTTGATAGTGAAGTGCAATTCAGAGTTTATTGTGATGCTAATGGTATTACTCACAATTTCTCGACTCCTCGCACTCCACAATCAAATGGGGTAGTTGAAGGAAAAAATCGTACTCTACAAGAAATGAGTAGAACAATGTTAAATGAACAATCCATCCCTCAAAAGTTTTGTGTAATTCCGTAGACACCTCCACATATATATTTAATAGGATTCTCATTAGGCCAATCCTAGGAAAAACCCCATACGAAATCTTGAGAGGTAGGAAACCTACTCTAGATTACTTCAAAGTGCTTGGAAGCAAATGCTTCATACTAAATACTAAGGACTATCTCACCAAATTTGACCCGAAGTCCTACGAAGGTGTATTCCTAGGATATTCCCAAAACAGTAAAGCCTATGTAGTTTCAATAAGGAAACAATGACCGTCGAAGAATCACTCAACGTGACATTCGATGAGAGTCCTCCCCCACCTAAAACATCACCTTTGGTAGATGATGATTTAGATGAAGAAAATGCCATCGAGGATAACAAGAAAAACTTAGGGATCAATAATGTGAATGAAACCATTGAAATAGATGAAACCACCAACATTAAGGAATCTAGAAATCATCCTTTAGACAACGTCATAGGAAATTTGAACCAAAGAACGCTTAGATCTCAAGCCCAAGATAAAAGCAACTTCTTTTGCTTTGTATCAGTCATTGAACCTAAGAACGTAAATGAAGCATTGAAAGACGAAAGTTGGATCGTCGCAATGCAAAAATGATTAAATCAATTCAAGTCTAACGATGTTTGGGAATTAGTACCTCGACCTAAGTACACAACCATAATATGAACTAAGTGGGTATTTAGAAATAAGTTAGACGAAAATGGAATTGTATCTATAAACAAAGCTAGGTTAGTATCACAAGGATATAATCAACAAGAGGGAATTGATTATGACAAAACCTACGCACCTGTAGCTAGACTAGAATCCATTAGGATATTACTTGCTTACGCTTGTGCGTTAGACTTTAAGTTGTTCCAAATGGATGTGAAAAGTGCATTCCTAAACGGTTTCATCAATGAGGAGGTATGTAGAAACTAGAAGGGGGGCGGGTTTGAATAGTTTCACCGTTTTAATTACGTTTTCAAAATTCTTTGTCAAATTGTTTTGAAAATCTTTTAGATTCGAAGTTTAAGTGATATCAATTCAACAATATATGAACACAACAATTAAAAGTAAGTAAAGGTAACGAAAAGAAACGATCAAACTGGGACACGGAGATTTATAGTGGTTCGGCTACGAAGCTCACTCTTCGCCCTACTCCACTCCTCAAGTATCACACTCGAGAGTTTCACAAACACTATGTCAACACGCTCCCTTATGGCGAAACAAACCATACACCAACGCTTACACCAATTAACGACACTTCAGAATGTCGAGTCCTAATCCTAGTTAGAACCAATCTACACACCGACACACGACACTACACAATTCGAACCAACACCAAGTCCGAATCAACACAATACACGATTCCGAGCTTACACACAAGTCGGATCTTACACAAGAATAGAGATACAAAGAATGGAGGTTGAGGAGAGAAATGTAACAAAGGTTACGAGGTGAAAGACTATTCTTCAACACTTCGTTTCTTGATGAATACGAGCGTTCTTCTCTTGCACTTAGAGGTAGGATGAATGTGATCACTTATAAACAACTTACAACACGTTAATGTGATTAAAGAAGAGAATTTAGAATGATTTAGGAAGACAGAAAGTT
Organism: Artemisia tridentata subsp. tridentata; assembly: GCA_021014915.2. NCBI lineage: Eukaryota > Viridiplantae > Streptophyta > Magnoliopsida > Asterales > Asteraceae > Artemisia > Artemisia tridentata. Next base: position 197,598,214 of record CP139506.1, read on the forward strand.
TTAATGCTCGAGAGGTAAATTTTTCTGCATAAAACAATGCAGTATTTATAGGCACCAGGAGGAGCGGGGATGGTCCTTTAAACCTTGGACGGTCCCGTATATATAAGGGACCGTCGCCATGTTTACGGGACCGTCCCGACATACGCTCCTATTTTTTGTCCTGGTGTGGTGAAAATTTATCTGATTTTAGGCGGGAAAACTAGCTGTTAGAGAATTTGAAATTCAAATATATTTTCTTATTAAAACATTTCTTTATAATTACAAAAATACTTTTGTAAAAATGTTTTGTCACATAAAAATGTGAGGTTTTAAGAAAAATATTTTCTTTGATCACTTAACTAAGTTGGCAGATTGTTTATTCATGCCTTAAGTGATGTTGTAGCCGAAACAAGTTTTCTCGATTAAAAACTTATTAAACGTAGTTTTACGTAACATGTTTTTATATTTTGTGATTATCAAAACATGTAGAGACCGAAAAATGCAAATGACGTTTTTGACATTATTTGTATTAACAATCTCCCCCTTTTTGATGATTACAAAATATAAACTCATTTTAGGTAAAATTAAGTGTTAATAAGTTTTTAATGAGTTTTCGTTTACTTCTCCCCTTTTTTGTAGAATCAAAAAGGCTTTGTCGATGTGTAGAAAGGAAAGAAATCGACGGTGCTAATGCTCCCACTTGATTAGTGCTCCCCTTAGATGAGGGCACCGGGGAATCGATCGATGGTATTTTGCTACAAAAACGAGTTAGAAAACAGATGTAAGAAGATATATATGCAATTCACAGAAACAGAGAAGAAGATAGGAGACAAAAGCAAAGTACATGGACGGTCCTTTAAATACCTGGACGATCCCATATATTTAAGGGACCGCCAGTTTATTTTGGGGACCGTCATCAGTAAGTTAGAGAGAAAGAAACATAATTTAATAAGCATGCATTCATTCATTGAAAAGAAAATAAGGTCATACGTAGAGTATGACTTAGTACAACAAAGTCCTAAATGAAGTTACTAATCCTAGTCTAGTCTCTAGGATAGCTAAGAGATGGTCCGGTCTTATTTGTAGAGCATGCATGATGTCTAAGGCTTGCGAAGAAAAGGTGGTGCAAGAGTGTCGTTAGAAGGAGGCGGGAAGCCGAAGGACAAGAGAAGAGATGTGATGAAGTCTAGATCATTTTTGAGTTTTTGGAATAGGTTACGATTATGAATTCAACACACACAATAGCCATGGGTGTTAACTTAATCTACAGTGGGATGAAGATTGGTTGAAGGATGTAGTTTTTGTGTAAGGATTATGTTTAGAAGATTCAAGTCAACAAGATGAGAGAATTGTAGAGCTATGATTGAGTGTGGAGTGGCATGATTTGTCACTTGAGTTGGATGTGGTGGAAGTGGTGGTGGTAAAGGGTGGTCTTGTGGAGTGAAAGTAGGCTCTTTGTGAATGGATGGAGATTCAATGATAGGTTGAGAAGCAAAGAAAGAAAACGAAGAGGATGATGTTTCTTTGATGGGAATAGGTTGTGGAGTAATGTTTGGTTGGATTGTGTTTGGAGTGGTGGTATCTCTCATGAAATTGCCAAGAGTTTATTTCTTTCGCCAAATAGGTTTGACGGAAATCCTAGGTTTTCTAGAGGATGACATTTGGAGGAGGAAGAAGAAGTTATGCCATGAAGATGAATGAGGAAGATGAGGGTTTAAATAAGGGAGGAGGAAGCTAATTATGGTAAAGCATGCATTCTAAGTATTACTAATTCAAATTATGTTTAAGCATGTAAGGAAGTATAGGATGACCTAGAATGAGGTTGGTCAATGTTGCAGAATCAAGAAATCAGAGAAGTGAAAACGACTGCAGAAAATAGCTGGACGGTCCCGTAAAGCACAGGACGGTCCTTTATATATGGGGGACCGTCCAACATTTAAGAGACCGCCACCAGAAGGCTTAAGACTTCGTCTAGGAGAAATTATTTCTAGTGTGTGTCTACATGCAACATATGTGGAGATGTGATCATCTCGACTTTAAAGAAAAGAAAACCTAAGAGATAATCCAAAGTCTCCTTAGTTCAATCTTGCTCGTTTTTCCATGTCGGATTATATATTAGTTACATGATCCGACCAAGGATTTTGAGTTCATTATGCATGCATGAGAAAAACGTTTTTGAATTGTATTAAAAATGCAAGAAATATTATTTTCCTAAACGTGAGAAGTTTTGAGAGAAAGAATTGGGGTTTTTCATGCACATAGAAAGTTTTGAGTTGGTTCTAATCATGCAAGAACTATTTTTACGATAAGCAAAGTTAAAGAAGAAAAAAAATTATCCCCAATTTTGATTTTATGCTCAATACAATCCCAATTTTGATTTGTCAAAATTTGATCCGTGCAAAGGTGTATATATAAATAAATACAGACGGATACGCGTGAATAAAGACAAATCAACCCTTTAGGAAAAAGGCTAACTTGCAAAAACTCACGTTTGTGATATGTGTGATACCAGGTAAGTGATTACCCGGGTCGTGTCCCAACGAGGTGTGAATGGACAATCGTTAGAGGTTTGGAATTAGAGTGAGTGATGATTTGGATATGAAATTTTGATTATATAATTCTAATTAACAAATGAGAAACAAATTCTCACGGGAAAATTAAGGTTTAAACAATTTAAATTAAAAACGCGTTACGGGAATTCTAAAATGGGTTTAAAAAGTGAAATCTATAAAAATAAATCCTACAAGTACTAAATTATTTTTCCTAAGTTATAAATGATAAAAGAAAATTTTAGAAAAAAGATTTATATTTTTCTGACTTTTATATTTTTTATTATGAATTAAAAACTGTTTTAAAAAGAAAAATGCATAAAAAATATTAAAACTATTCTAAAAATTCTGGAAATTTTTGTGAAACTACTTAAGGTTAAAACAAGCCTAGGAAAAATATAAAAGAGGTGCCAGCTTATTCTAATAAGCTGTAATAAGCTAAAAAGCTACGGATAGCTTAAAATGAAAAAAGGGTTTAAGAATTAAATGGTGCAAAGGTTAACTAGAGAAGACCCAAGGGCAGAGTGGTTGAGTGTGTGTGTGTTTATCTGAGAGACCAGGGTTCGAGTCCCACTCCTGACCTTTTTGCTTTTATTTTATTTTTTTGATTTTTATTATAGAAACTGATTAAGCACAATGAGATAAGCAAATTTGATAACTAGCACTTATTTTGAAAACCTCAAATAAGCCCAGAAATTAGCTAAGTTTTGCTGATCAGTGGGTTGAAATGGATTAAGCCCAAGGTTTTAGCTAAAATGCTGAAAAGCTATGTAATAAGCTAAAGGCAAAGTTGCAATAAGCTAAGCAACCAATAATAAGCTAGAATGAACACTAAATAAGCACAAGAACTCAGAAATAAGCACTGATTAATCACAAATAAGCCAAAAAGTGACTGATTGCACAGGGCAACTTTATGGAATCTAGGCAACTTTCGGCTGATTTTTAAGCACTTAGATAACTGCTAAAGGCTACAAAAGCTTAACACACTAAAAGCTGACCTAGCAAACTACTGAGAAATCCAAAATTTAAGCTTGAACTAACACAAATAAGCACTTTAATGGGTCTAGAAAATCTGATGCAGACTGCAAGTATGGTCTGATGTGCAGACTTGGTTTTTTTTTTGAACACAAAGCAGCTCAATCCTAGGTTAAATGATTCCATCTCTTGACTTTAATCTTATTTCACTAGTTTGAACACAAAAAGACCAAAACTAAAGACCAAATCTGCTTATCTCTAAGATAAGCAGAATTGAGTGGTTGAGATCCTAGCTTTTTCCCTACTGATGCAAAATACCAAAACACTTCAATTCAGCTTGGGTGATCTTATAAACAGCTTATTTGCCCTATTTTTAGCAAGATCAAAGTTAGGCATGTGGTAAATGAACAGTACATGGCTCAAATGGCCAAAAATAAGCTTAAACCAAACACCCCTATAAGAGGTTCTGATTTGGTTTTTTAACTGGAACATATTAAATTAAGCTGAAAACTTACTTCTAGGATGACAACTAGGTATATTAAGCACTAACTAGTAACAATGAAATAGAATTAAGCAGTTTAATAAGCTAAACTGTATATAAGCTAATTTTGGTTTTTTTAACTTTTTTAAGGAAAATAGAGCATAGGTTATTTAAAACAGATAAAGCAGACAATATGTAATTTTAAACTAGTAATAAGCAGAAAAGAAGTACAATAAGCTCTAAATAAGCACTGGTACAGTAATATGGAAATAATGCAAAAATTGGAAAATAGCTTACAACTGATATGCTATCAAACAATGGAACTAATGATCTTATACACCCCAGCTTGTTAGCACAAGCAAATCAATACCCCATAAGCTCATCCAAAACAGCTTATTTTACACAACTGCTTATTTTGAGCAGAGTTTGACTTTCTTTGACTTTTCTTGAATTTCTTGAATTGATCTGGTTCTATCTAATATAAACTTACCAAAAGCTATGGAGAGCTTTTATAAGCTTATAGGAATGGTTAGGAACAGTGGTGAACTTATTTGATAATAACTTTAGCTTATTTCGAACTAAGTGATAAACTTAATAACTTTAGCTTATTTCGAACTAAGTGATAAACTTGAACTTTCATTAACTTAGTTAAATCGTACAACATGGAACAATTAAAGACAAATGAGACTGAGATTAACTTAAATTAATACAAGAAACTTGAAATTCTATTGATTAAACATACAAACTATAAAAGTGACTTAAAAATAAAACTAACTGCCTTCATAGGCTTACATTGGTGCCTATTTATACAAAAACTGAGGTGGGATAAGTCTTCTCATCATCTCTGATCCATTCTGATCCCTTGGATGCCCTTGAAATCATCTCATACGTTGAAACTGATTTTGGCGGGAAAATTGGTAGTAGTGGAAATACCACTTGGTTCTGATGGAGTGTGATGAGGAAGGAGCATTTAATGCTCCTTGGCTTGTTAGGTGAAGTGAGATAGGAGGAGGGGGTGGGTGTGTCAGGGATAAGGCGGTGGAGATTGGTGGTTTCTGGTATGGTTTTGGCGGGTTTGATGGTATAGAAGAAGAGTTTGACCAAGGGTCAAACGGTGTATTAGCTAATGGGAAATACCGGGTTGGGTATTTTGGTTGGGCTTGGGAAATTTGGGATTGGGCTTGGTATTTAGTGATTGGGCTTGGGTTTAGTTAAGTTTGTAGCTGGGTTTTATCTAGGATTAGATTTGGATTTTAGGTTTAATCTTAGGGACCAAAGTTGTAATAATCTGAAAATCCAAGGACTAAAGCTGCCAAAAATCAAAACTAATTCCAGGGACCATTTGTGTCATTTTGGGATTTTGGGGGTTGACTTTGACTCTGTCTTTGACTTTCGTCTTCACTTGATCAAATGTACAATTGTTGTCGAGTCGATCCAAAAATGCTCATTTTTGTTCCGTTTTCAATCCTTCAGTACCTGAAACACATAAAACACAAACCAAGGATATCTGCAGTATAATTCAGGTGTTTTTGGTCATTTCAGTGTCTTTTATGGGTATAAAATGATGAGTATTTACACACTCATCAGAGACTTACCGAAAGTTTAAGAAGAAGAGATGTGTTCCATCATTCCTAAACCAAGACGAAGATAATAGAAGGATTCCCGCTTGAGAGGTTTAGTGAGGATATCGGCGATGTTTTCTTTGGTTGGAACCTTTTCGATGGAGATGTTTCCCTTTTGCACATTATCCCTAAGGAAGTGGTAACGAATTTCTATGTGCTTTGTGCGAGAATGTTGCACGGGGTTCTTACTTAAGTCTATGGCTCCTTTGTTATCACACATGATTAGGATGTTATCAAGTGTGATGCCATAGTCTACGAGAACTTGTTTCATCCATAGTGCTTGTTGACATGCCTTTCCAGCGCTTACATATTCGGCTTCGGTCGTGGAGATAGATAGTGCCGTTTGTTTCTTGGAGAACCAAGAAGTTAAGCAACAACCCATGAAGGTACAAATGCCACCAGTACTTTTTTGATCCACATAATCTCCCACATGATCAGAGTCGGCATATACTATGGTTTCTATGCCAGTCCCCTTAGGATACCATAATCCTAAGTGCATAGTGCCTTTAATGTATCGGAAGATACTCTTAACCGCTTCAAGGTGAGAAGTTTTGGGATCTTCTTGGTAACAAAGGCAGACACTAAACATGATGTCGGGCCTACTTGCCGTTAGATATAATAAACTTCCTATCATACCTCTATACTTAGTGCTATCTACGGATTCACCCTCTTCATCTTTGGTGAGCTTTGTGTCCATAGTCATGGAAGTTTTCACTACTAGAATAATGAGCAACAGCGACGAAAATTAGCGACCGAATCAATCTGTCACAAACAAAAGGTTCCCAGTGACAAATTAGAGATAGATTAGCTACAAAATTAGCTTTCATAAATTAGCGACAAATTAGTGACAAATCAGTAACAAATTTAGAGATGAATTACGCATCTGTCACAATTCTATCGCAAAATGTAATCATACAGAGACGGAGTTAGAGACGCACTTAGGTTGCAACTATTAGCGACAGAACTCTGACGACATAACGATGGATTTTTTAAGCTGTCTCAAATACGTAGCTAAGTTTATTCACTTAGCTAGTGATTAGCGATGGACTTGGGTATAATAATATACTACCTTCGTCCTAAAATTTAAGTCCGTTTTGACTTCTTTTTTTTGCAACTTTGACCTTAATTATTTTTTTTCGTGTTATATAATACTTGATGCTAAATATATAAATGGATTGTGTTTTAAATGTATTTTCGTTATTATACTTTTCATCAAGTATTATATAACACGAAAATATATAACTAAGGTCAAAGTTGCAAAATAAAAGTCAAAATGGACTTAAGTTTTGGGACGGAAGGAGTAGTTTGGGTGTAATTCTTCACAGTAGTTTATATTTACTTTTTGTTCTTTGCCAAGATAATTGGTGGCACACTGATTTTTAGTTCCCTCCATTTTTTTTACCAACTCACTAACTATAATCTTTAATTAATAAAAATATACTAGTTGACATGGTCCAAAAGCTTTTGGCGCCACGCATTTTACAAATTCCCTCCCATATTATCAGTTCATAAAGAAAAGTAAAATAACCAACATTGATTATACCAAGAGCTATGATTAAGAGACCTAAAGATATGCCTAAAGATGTGCCTAAACCTATGTGGCATCATCCTGATGGTTGTAGCTAAGGGACCCACTTTTTTACAAATCATCAAGATCATGCCACATATGTTTAGGCTAAAATTTAGGCACATATGTTAGGTCTCCTAATCATTTTTCTTATACCAAATGTAATTTATGTAGTTTTCCTAATTTGTAACCACTAGACGAGTATCAGCGCATAACGACGGTGTGTAACAGCAACTAATTTATGATTTTAGTGTGACTTTTGATACAACACTTAAGGGTTTAATTAATAGTTATTGCGAAAAAAAAAATAATTAGTTAGAAACGAAAAACGATAAAAGTTTAAGTATTAAAAAATATTTGCACTATTAATTTAATAGTGGATGTTGTTACAATTTTTAATCAATGATATATGTCATTTTAAAAACTTGAAATCCTATAACCGCGCACTACAAGAATCTAATGGAATACTCACACTCATCCTTTAGAGGGCATTTACCCACCTAATACCCACTTGTTACCCATCCTCAGTGACTTTCATAGTCGGTTTTATTTTCCCTCAAATTTCCCACGGATTTACCATACAAATGGCCACGTAAATATATTTGGTATGAAATATATGGGTAAATAATTGGCGACAAAACGTTCCCCCACGGATTTCCCACATCATAAGTTATTGTGGCTGTGGAAAACTAGAAGGGGGGTTGAATAGTTTTACGTCTTTTTAATTTATTATAAAAACTTTGTTTACTTTTAAAGACTTAGATTCGAATTTATGTGAACTCAACTCTTGAATAATATGAACAAATATAAGTAGATCTAAATTAACAATGCAAGTAAAGTAATGAAATGAAATGAAAGATAGAGATGGAAAGATCTAACCGCGAGACAAAGGATTTATAGTGGTTCGGCTATAAGGACACCTTCCTTGCCCTACTCCACTCCTCGAGCACCTAACTCGAGAGTTTTCTTCACTATATCAACAAGCTCCCTTATGGCGGAGAAAACCTTACACAACTTTCGCTTACACCAATTTTACGACACAAAGCTAAATGTCGAGTTCTAATCGTAGCTAGAACCAATCTCACAACTTCAATCACAACTTCTTCACGACTTCTTCACTACGGCTTCACAACTACTTCACGACCTAGCACTACTTATGTACTCTTCTACTTCTTCACACCTTCACTACTTACACACCTCAACTTCTTCACAACTTCACAACTTACACACTAAACTAGCCTAACCAATTATGTTCACACCTATCTAACAAATATACACAACTTATACAAGTGAATGAATGATTTACAAAGTTTACTAAACTAACAACTTAGGTAACAAGATGATACTAAGTTGTAATACTTCTAGTCTTGATTGATAGAAGTATTCTTCTTTTGCACTTGGATGGTAGAAGCTTGGATCACTTAGAAACCAATGCTTAAGAATATATGATCAAAGGATTTAGAAAGATATAAGAAGAGATTTAGAACAGAAGGTTTGGGGTGCAAAAGGTGAGGAAAAAGTCCAGGAATGAACCAGTATTTATAGGCAAAAATTGACAGCTGGAGGAGCGGGGCGGTCCCCTTAAATAGGGGGCCGGTCCCCTTAATTATTAAGGGGGCCGCCCCTTATATCCGTTGCCCAGCTTTGTCTTTTTGTGGGGAAGGTTTTTCTGGAACATTTTTGCCATTTTTGGTTGAAAATTTGAATTCATAAATTTATTATGGATTAAACATTTTCCTTTAATTTCCAAAAATGATTTTGTAAAAGATATAAAATGTTTGTGTCATTTTATAAAAAATCTAGTGATTAAGAAAAAGTTCCTTTGATCATATAATGCATTAGGCATTTGTTTTTTCATACCTTAAGTGATTAAGTTGTTAAAATAGATATTTACAACTAAATACTTGTTTACGTCATAATCTTTCGTTTAATGATTTTACATTTTGTGATTATCAAAACGTAGAGATATCGAAAGATGTTAATAACGTTTTTAGGCATTATTTATATCAACAGTGGCTATATTTGTGGGTAATTTAGTGGGTAAATGTTATCTACCCACGGATACAAATATCCTTTTTATTGGTGGGTGAGTTAATGTTGGTGTTTTGAGGGTGAATATATACCCATGACTTTACCCATCTTATTGTTTGTGTGGGTATTTTGCAATGAGTAATTGCCTATGGACAAGCTGTGGTTACAGATAGGGGTGTCATAAAAGTTGACCCGACCTGAACCGGAATAAGACTATTCAGGTCGAGTTACTCGGGTTCAAAATCTTATTTAGGTTAGTCGGGTCAACTCGATTAACCCGGATACAAAATAGGGTCAGGTATCGGGTTGAAAATACTTAGCTTATTTGGGTTCGGGTCAACCCGCGTGACTCGTATTAGGGATTTTTTTTATTCATATAAACTTGGCCTTTGTCCAATTAAAAGCCCATACTAAGCCTAGTTCCCTTCACAATTTTAGAGTATTAACCATGAAATCTGATTCGTGTGTATGTGCCCTCAAAATTACCACCGATTACCCATAAATACATATATGAAACATTGATGAAACTCCCCTCGAATTCCCCACGAATTGACCCATTGAATTACCCACGAAGTTATATTTTATATGTAATATGTGTGGTAAATTATTTTCCAAGATTTAACCATGGATTATGTTCTCATGGGTAAATATGTGAGTAATTTCGTGGCTATACTTACGTTGCCCACAATCTATTTTTTTATAAGCAACTCTTAGCGGCTAATTTGTGGGTAAATGTATATACAGGGATTTAACCACATACTATTTACATGTGTATTTGTTGATATATTTTTATGTGTGTATTTTTTGGGTAAACATTCACCCGCGAGTTTACCCATACCTCGTAAAAGTAAAAGAGCTAAAAAAGCTAAATCATATGATTATGATTTTGGGTTATTTGCATAAAAAAAATCATACTTGCCACTTTTTGTTATTGTATGTTGTGTATTTTTTTTCTCAACTTGACACCAACCATTTTAAATCGTGCTATTGTGTGTACCGGTGACCTGCTTGACCTATTGGAGCCGGTTAAGTTAACGACCGTTTATTTTATTATTGCACCGTTAGTCCTTTATACTAACGATCGTTTGTAATTAACTAAAAATTTGATTTTCTTTAAAAAATCTCGTTTCATATTATTTTTATTCACGTTTATATACACACATTTTTGTTCGTTTTTGCACGTTTTCGTCTGTTTGCTTACGTTTTCATTAGTTTTTTCACGTTTTCGTCTGTTTTTACACGTTTTTGTTCGTTTTTGCACGCTTTCATCCGCTTTTACACGTTTTCTTTGTTTTTGCACGCATTCATCCAATTTTACACGTTGTCGTTCATTTTTGCACGTTTAGGTCTATTTTTATACGTTTTCATCTGTTTTTGCACGTTTTCATTCGTTTTTACATGTTTTCGTCAGTTTTCTTTGTTTTCTGTTTTACAGTTTTTGTTCGTTTTTACACGTTTTTCGTTCCTTTCTTTTTGCACGTGTAAAAACGGACAAAAACATGTAAAAACGAACAAAAAAGTGTAAAAATAGACGAAAAGGTGCAAAAACTAATGAAACGTGTAAAAACGGACGAAAACGTATAAAAATAGATGAAAACGTGCAAAAACAAATGAAAACGTGTAAAATTGGACGACAGTGTGCAAAAACGAATGAAAACGTGCAAAAACGAACGAAAACGTATAAAAACATACGAAAACGTGCAAAAACTAATGAAAACGTATAAAAAGAGACGAAAGAGTGCAAAAACGAACGAAAACGGGTATATAAAAACGTGTATAAAAATAATATGCAAAGAGATTTTTTTTAAGAAAATCAAATTTTTAGTTAATTACAAACGGTCGTTAGTATAAAGGACTAACGATGCAATAATAAAGGTTACGAGGTGAAAGACTATTCTTCAACACTTCGTTTCTTGACGAATACGAGCGTTCTTCTCTTGCACTTGGAGGTAGGATGAACGTGATCACTTGTAAACAACTTACAACACATTAATGTGATCAAAGAAGAGAATTTAGAATGATTTAGGAAGACAGAAAGTTTTAGTGCTCGAGAGGTGAATTTTTCTGCATGAAACAGTGCAGTATTTATAGGCACCAGGAGGAGCAGGGATGGTCCTTTAAACCTTGGACGGTCCCGTATATATAAGGGACCATCGCCATGTTTACGGGACCATCCCGACATACGCTCCTATTTTTGTCCTGGTGTGGTGAAAATTTATCTGATTTTAGGCGGGAAAACTAGCTGTTAGAGAATTTGAAATTCAAATATATTTTCTTATTAAAACATTTCTTTATAATTACAAAAATACTTTTGTAAAAATGTTTTGTCACATAAAAATGTGAGGTTTTAAGAAAAATATTTTCTTTGATCACTTAACTAAGTTGGTAGATTGTTTATTCATACCTTAAGTGATGTTGTAGCCGAAACGAGTTTTCTCGATTAAAAACTTATTAAACGTAGTTTTACCTAACATGTTTTTATATTTTTTGATTATCAAAACATGTAGAGACCGAAAAATACAAATGACGTTTTTGACATTATTTGTATTAACAAGGTATATTTAGCACAACCTCCGGGATTCATTAACTTCGAGAAACCCGAGCATGTTTATAAACTCAAGAAAGCTTTGTATGGTCTTAAGCAAGCTCCTAAAGCATGGTATGATAGGTTAAAAGCTTTTCTTCTTAAACATGAATACTCAATGGGAATGGTATATAACACTCTTTTCACTAAGATGAAAGGATCAAACATCATCATCATCCAAATATATGTCGATGACATTATATTCGGATCAACTTGTCAAGACATGTGTGATGAATTCTCAAAAATCATGCATGACGAGTTTGAAATGAGCATGATAGGCGAACTCAACTTCTTCCTTGGACATCATATAAAACAATTAGAAGATGAAAGATTCTTTAATCAATCTATGTACATCAAGAAAATGCTTAAGAAGTTTGGATTAGAAGATACTAAACATATGAAAACTCCCATGGCTACAGACATAAAACTCATCAAAGATGAAGAGGGTGAATCTGTAGATGTCACTAAGTATAGATGTATGATAGGAAGTTTATTATACCTAACGGCAAGTAGGCCCGATATCATGTTTAGTGTCTGTCTTTGTGCTCGCTTCCAAGAAGATCCCAAAACTTCTCACCTTGAAGCGGTTAAGCGTATCTTCCGATACATTAAAGGCATTATGCACTTAGGATTATGGTATCCTAAGGGGACTAGCATAGAAACCATAGTATATGCCGACTCTGATCATGCGGGAGATTTTGTGGATCAAAAAAGTAATAGTGGCATTTGTACCTTCATGGGTTGTTGCTTAACTTCTTGGTTCTCTAAGAAACAAATAGCACTAGCTATCTCCATGACCGAAGCCGAATATGTAAGCGATGGAAAGGCATGTCAACAAGCACTATGGATGAAACAAGCTCTCATAGACTATGGCATTACACTTGACGACATCCCAATCATGTGTGATAACAAAGGAGCCATAGACTTAAGTAAGAACCCCGCGCAACATTCTCGCACAAAGCGCATAGAAATTCGTCACCACTTTCTTAGGGATAATGTACGAAAGGGCAACATCTCCATCGAAAAGGTTCCAACCGAAGAAAACATCGCTGATATCCTCACTAAACCTCTCAAGCGGGAACCCTTCTATTATCTTCGTCTGGGATTAGGAATGATGGAACACATCTCTTCTTCTTAAACTCCTTGTAAGTTTCTTTCTTCTAATCTGAGTCTAGGATTCTATTGAGCACAAAATCAAAATTGGGGAATTCTTCTTTGTGACTTTACTTATCGTAAAAATAGTTACTGCGTGCTTAAAACTAACTCTAAAAACTTTCTACGTGCATAAAAAACCCCAATTCCTTCTCTCAAAACTTCTCACGTTTAGGAAAATCATCTTTCTTTTCATTGTTAATACAATTCAAAAATGCTTTTCTGATGCATGCATAATGAACTCAAAGTCCTTGGTCGGATCATGTAACTAATATATAATCCGACATGGAAAAACGAGCAAGATTGAACTAAGGAGACTTTGGATTATCTCTTAGGTTTTCTTTTCTTTAGAGTCGAGATAATCACATCTCCACATATGTTGCATGTAGACACACACTAGAAATAATTTCTCCTAGACGAAGTTTTAAACCTTCTGGTGGCGGTCCCTTAAATGTTGGACGGTCCCCCATATATATAGGACCGTCCACTGCTTTACGGGACCGTCCCAGTATTTTCTGTAGTCGTTTTCACTTCTCTGATTTCTTGATTCTGCACCTTTGACCAACCTCCTTCTAGGTCTTCCTATACTTCCTTACATGCTTAAACATAATTTGAATTAGTAACACTTAGCATGCATGCTTTGCCATAATTAGCTTCTTCCTCCCCTATTTAAACCCTCATCTTCCTCATCCATTTTCATGGCATAACTTCTTCTTCTTCCTCCTCTCAATGTCATCCTCTAGAAAACCTAGGATTTTCGTCAAACCTATTTGGCGAAAGAAACAAACCCTTGGCAATTTCATGAGAGATACCACCACTCCAAACACAAACCACCCAACCATCACTCCACAACATGTTCCTTTTAAATAAGTATCATCCCCCTCATTTTCCTTCTTTGATTCTCAACCTATCAATGAATCTCCATCCATTCATAAAGAGCCCACTTTCACTCCACATGACCACCATTTACCGCCACCACTTCCACCACATCTACCTCAAGTGATAAATCCTGCCACTCCTCACTCAATCATGGCTCAACAATTCTCTCATCTTGTTGACTTGAATCTTCTAAACATAATCCTTGCTCAAAAACTACATCCTTCAACCAATCTTCATCCCACTCTAGATCAAGTTGATTCCCATGGTGGCTATTGTGTGTGTTTCATTCACAATCGTAACATATTCCAAAAACTCAAAAATGATCTAGACTTCATCACATCTCTCCTCTTGAAAACTCCTCCTACCAACACCCTCGCACCTCATTTTCTCCGACATTAGGCATCATGCATGCTCTACAATAAGACCGGACCATCTCTTAGCTATCCTAGTGACTAGACTAGGATTAGTAATTTCATGTAGAGCATGCATGATGCCTAATGTCTCCGTCCAGGTATTTAAAGGACCGTCCCAGTGCTTTGATTTCTGTCTTCTCTCTTATTATTATCTGTCTTTGTGAGTTGCATCTATATACTCTTGCACCCTTATTCTAACTTGTCTTTGTAGCAAAATACCATCGATCGATTCCCTGATGCCCTCATCTAGGAGGAGCACTAAGCAAGGGGGAGCCTTAGCACTGCCGATTTCTTTCCTCTCTACACATCGACGAAGCCTTTTTGATTCTACAAAAAGGGGAGAAGTTAACGAAAACTCATTAAAAACTTCTTAAAATATATTTTTACCTAAAATTAGTTTATATTTTGTAATCATCAAAAAGGGGGCGATTGTTAATACAAATAATGTCAAAAACATCATTCGCATTCTTCGGTCTCTACACGTTTTGATAATCACAAAATATAAAAACACGTTACGTAAAACTATGCTTAATACGTTTCTAATCTCGAAAACTTGTTTCAACTACAACATTACTTAAGGTATGAACAAACAATCTACCAACTTAGTTAAGTGGTTAAAGAATTTATTTTTCTTTAAACTTCACATTTTTATGTGACAAAACATTTTTACAAAAGTATTTTTGTAATTATAAAGAAAATGTTTTAATAAGAAAATAAATTTGAATTTCAAATTCTTCAACAGCTAGTTTTCCCGCCTAAATCAGATAAAATTTTCACTAGATAAATTTTCACCACACCAGGACAAAAATAGGAGCGTCTTAAGGTGACGGTCCCTTAAATAGGAGACGGTCCCTTATATTTACAGGACTGTCCCCGCTCCTCCTGGTGTCTATAAATACTGCACTATTCCATGCAGAAAAATTCACCTCTTGAGCACTAAAACTTTCTGTCTTCCTAAATCATTCTAAACTATCTTCTTTGATCACATTAACGTGTTGTAAGTTGTTTACAAGTGATCACATCCATCCTACCTCAAAGTGCAAGAGAAGAACGCACGTATTCGTCAAGAAACGAAGTGTTGAAGAATAGTCTTTCACCTCATAACCTTTATTACGTTTCTCTCCTTAATCTACAATATTTGTATCTCAATTCCTGTGTAAGATTCGAATTTTGTGTAAGCTTTGAATCGTGTATTGTGTTGATTCGGACTTGGTGTTGGTTCAAATTGTGTAGTGTGTTGCGGTTGATATCGTGTAGATTGGTTCTAGCTAGGATTAGGAACTTAGTGTCGTTAATTGGTGTAAGCGTTGGTGTACGGTTTGTTCTGCCATAAGGGAGCGTGTTGATATAGTGTTTGTGAAACTCTCGATTGTGATACTCGAGGAGTGGAGTAGGGCGAAGAGTGAGCTTCGTAGCCGAACCAGTATAAATCTTCGTGTCTTGGTTTGATCGTTTTTTCCTTTACCTTTACTTATCTTTTTAATGGTTATGTTCATATATTGTTGTATTGATATCACATAAACTTCAAATCTAAAAGAATTTCAAAACAAACTTGAAAAAGATTTTTGAAAACTTAATTAAAACGGTGAAACTATTCAACC
The DNA here is from genome assembly GCA_021014915.2 of Artemisia tridentata subsp. tridentata. Taxonomy (NCBI): domain Eukaryota; kingdom Viridiplantae; phylum Streptophyta; class Magnoliopsida; order Asterales; family Asteraceae; genus Artemisia; species Artemisia tridentata. The sequence continues at coordinate 197,614,047 of CP139506.1, forward strand.
CCCCCTTCTAGTTTCTACACAATAATAATAAAACTTACAAGCAGTGTACCCAGTCGTGTATAGCTTAGAAATGGTAAGTGCGGAGTCGTTCGCGAGGAGCGAGCTATCTAATCCTAAACTAGTAGAAATGACTACTAAACTAAACATATAAATAGGGGTTTTCAATCTGAGAGATTGACACGATAAAATGATTTAAAAAGTAAATAACTAAACAATAAAACAACTCGAGTTTGTAATCAAGTGGGATAAACATGCTAACAGAGTTACTCCTTTTATGCTTAACTGATTCATCTATGAGTGCAATGAACTAACTAATATCCTTGTTGGTGATTTCTAATGCAAACTAGGCTAGATGGTCACGAATACCTAGTCTTATGAATTTCAACCCTTACCCCGATGGTCACGGTGCTAATAAGTCTCAGTCACGCATTACGCATTTAAACTATCCTGCGCAAGTTATCTTGGTAAACCTAATGCTCATAGTTTCTACCCAATTTCAAACGAATGGTCATCTGTATGAGATTTAATGGTTATTTACATGTTTTAGTTATGATCAATCTAACCCTACGGCTTGGTCCACCTCTAGTCCTAGAAATAGTGCAAGTGAAGTTCATCATTATCACTAACACAAATCACTATGATACGGGTCATAAACATTAGAATGATCATCTAAACATTTAAAACCTAGCAATAGATTTTAGATAATAAACATGCAAACAACTGGATCTAACGATAAACGCATAAAATATCCAACAAAGGTTTCATTAAAGTCAATATGAACGAATCATAAAAGCATAAGAGTCATAACTCAGATAACACTAAACGGTGTTAGCCCATAATCTTAGTAAACATGACAAAAGAAATAAAAAACGATAACTGAAAGGAGTTAATAATGAAAGCAACACTCAAACCGAATGATAACTAATGTTATGATGTAATGAGATGTTCTTTAGGGATGAAATGGTGTTTAGTGGTGGAAATCTTCTTTATTTGTGCCTCCTAGGTCATTTGGGATAATGAAACTATCAACCCTAAGTTGTTTTAGGGTTTGTATTTATAATATGCTGAGATTGACCCGAATACGAAGTATCTATTTCTGGGATATGGCATCTCCATCAAGTAAAGTGTCCACCAAGTCAATAAAATAATAAAGGTCAATGTCTGACCAGCCTTCAATACGGTGTATACCCATAAATGGATACGCCGTCTCCATCTTGATACGCGTCCAGTAGAATCTTCGACTTGGCTTCTATACGGCGTATCCCAATTCTTGGATACGCCGTATCCTTCAAGATACGACTGAACTTCAATTTCTTCTAAGTTTTGTATATGGCGTATCCCCATAATCATTGATATGCTGTATTCATCTTCTTTAATAGCTTTTTCGTCATTTTAACTCCATTTCGTGTCACTTTCTGCGTCGTTTCTCCAATTGCTCCAATATTAACTAATTATGTACCAATTCTATTATAAAAACATAAGATATGAGCAATATAAATGGGATAAATGATATACAAAATATGTACTGTAACACCTTAAATTTTACAAATTGATTAGAAATATATTATTATAATGCTTTTGGCATATTAGAAAAGTCCTACTTTGACAACATTAATAATATAGTTAGTGGGGGACTTATTATGTAATAAGAAATAACTAGTTTGGATTCAGTTTGCAATACGGTTTTATCACAAGGGCTTATGGTGTTCAAGTGCCTAAGATAGTGGAAATAACCAAAATGATTAAATGTATTTGGTTCATAGACCAGACAACATATTACGTTTATAGAGATAGTGTTACAAATACAATTAAATTATGACATGCATGAAGAAACTGTTACAACTCAACAAATATTATTTCAATTCACATAGAATTTTATATAAGAAATAAAATAATATAAAAAGTGAATATTGTTGATATAAATAATGTCTAAAAACGTTATTTCCATTTTTCGACACCTCTACGTTTTGATGTTAACAAAATATAAAAACACGTTACGTCAAAATTAACGTAAACAAGTTTTTAGTCAAAATATCCCTTTTCTACGCAAATCACTCTAGGTAAGAACAAACAAATTTACAATTTGACAAATGATCAAAGAATTAAATTTGTGTTCTAAACTTCACATTTTTAATGTGACAATACATTTTTTCAAAAATACATTTTACAAATTATTTTTGAATTAAAAAGAAATGTTTTAATTTGAAAAATAAGTTTGAATTTTCCAACAGCTATTTCCCCCCAAATCAGCTCCAAACTTCTCCAAATAAACTTTCACCACTAAAAACAAAGTTAGGAGCGTCCTTTTTTGGCACGGTACCACTAATTGTCACGGTACCGTTAAATTTAGCGGTACCGTGATATATTTAGTGGTGCCGTCCCTCTGTAACGGTCAAATTTTTTCTGCCTATAAATACCAGTCCATTTCACAGTTTTTAGGCATCCTTTTTTCACACAAAACTTTCTGAGTTAAATCTCTCAAACACATTTACATTTCCTTGATCATTTAGATAGTTTTATTTTGTTTAAGAGTGATCCAATCATCCAATCAAGTGATCACCATTATTCCTCTACTAGTGCAAGAGAAGAACACAAAGTATCAAGAAGATACAAGGTGTTGTAGTATTAGTGTAGTGCACTCGTAACACTTGTTACGTACTTGTTGTATCATAACATACATCAAGTTGTCTGTCATCTTGTGTAGATCATTGTGATCTTGTGGAGATCGTGTGGATCTCGTGTAGATTGTGTTGAGAGTGTTTAGATCAAGTGGATCTAGGGTAGATCGTGTGGATCTTGTAGATTGTGTGATTGGTAAGGATCGTGTAGATCGTGAGTGAGATTGGTACTAGCTAGATTAGTACTCGACATTTAGCTTAGTGTCAAAAATCGTGATAAGCGACGTTGTACGATTTTCTCCGCCTGAAGGGAGTTTGTTGACATAGTGATTAGAACTCTCGAGTTGGGTACTCGAGGAGTGGAGTAGGGCGAAGAAGAGCTTCGTTACCGAACCACTATAAATCACTTTGTCTTGGTTTGATCTTTCCATCTCTCTCTCCTTATCTTTGTTATTCATATTTAATAGTTGTAGCTTAGTATTCATATTGTTGTTTGATTTCACAAAGGATTGAATCTAAGTTTTTCACAAAGTAAACTTTTATAATTAACAAAAATGGGGAAAACTATTCAACCCCCCATTCTAGTTTTCCACTAATATGAAGTGATGAATATGAGATTATAAGATGATTGTTGATGGGATGGAGTGTATATAGCAACACCCTATATTTAGCCACAACCCTGATATAAGCTTTTAAGGTGTCAAATCTGATGATACTACCGAGCGCAATAGTGTTTTCTGAATTTGTATGGATGGACAGTGGGACAAGTCTGCAGTCAAGTGTTTTGTTATGTCTGCTTCTGGTATGTCAGTACTTGTATGGAATTATTGATTTTTGAGATTCTATGTGGAGTATAGGCTGCTACAATGAGTACACCCTTTGTACCCTCATACCCCTTTTTATCCACTTTATTGATAAAACAAGATAGTTTTTTGTAGTTTTTTGTTTCGCATCTTTTGTATTTTACTATTTTTGACTTTTCAAACTTTATATTTTATGTTTCGTACTTTTTTTCGGCAGCTTTACCACTTTATAAACAGGACAAGACAGTTTTTTATGGTTTTCTGCTCCGTATTTTTTGTGTTTTACTACTTTTGACTTGTCAAACTCTATATTTTTTGTTCCGTACTTTTTGTTTCGCAGTTTTATAATAATAACAGAATTATAAAATAAAAATAATAATAAAAAAATAAATTAAAAGGGTATTACAATAATTTTAAGGGGATACCAATAACCTATACCCTGAATATACCATATTCGTGGGCTAGGTTTTAGTGGGTTTGTGGTACATAATCAAATGGATTATAGCTTATGTTGGTTTTTGAGCTTTTGTCTTTTAGCATTTCTAGTTTTTGTATTTTTTTCTTACTTTTTAAAGTCCACTATTTTAATCAACTTGTTGAAATTGTGGATGCCTTTGTTTGTAAGTTGATTATTTTTGTTGGTTATATACTGCTTTTCATAAAATAAAATAAAATAAAATCTTCTTTTTTTGAAAAGCTGAGAAATTTTATAAATACAAACAAGGCTCCAAATCGGAGCTCAAAAAGTAAAAAATGAGATGTACGGAACCATGCTAAACGAAAACCAAAACCAAAAGCCCACTAGATACAAAAAGCCTAGGCAAACAAATCAAAAGGCCTAGCAATCCAAACATCTCAGTTCGCCGGTTTCGAAGTAAGGCTAGCAGCAATCCAACTATTGGATAATCCTTAAATGACTGGAAAGACATCTTCATCTTTAATTTTTGAGCTCAAATCCGCAGCGGCATTTACCAGCCTATTTCTCCACTTCTATAAAGCCTAAATCGTAATTTGGAAGACACCTTGCATAACCTTAACCACCTGAGTATTACCATTGGGCTTTATATTTCCGCGAGCGATTTCTGAAATCAAAAATAATGGAAACGTAACAGGTGAGTCCAAATTCCACAAACTCTAAATTTTCCTCTAAATAGGAAGGACGATATGACATCTAATCATACAATGTTCCAAATCTTTGACAACACAATCACAGAAAAGGCACCTTAATTAGTCCAACATGACACCACGAGAAGAGAGTGTTAGGTCTAATTTGACTAAATTATCCTTCACAGGTACTTGAAACATTAAATCAGCCTAAGTTCAGGATAGCTGATCTTGTCAGAGATCCTAACTCTCTCTCTGACAAAGTTCATAGGCTAAATCATAGAGCAAAGTTTACCATTGACTGATTGAACAGCACATCTGAACATCATCAGCTATCCAAAATACTCATTGGTAACATACCATGAGAGAACCTTAGAGAAGTCAGAGTAACAGACCACTGAATGGAAGTACAATGGTCTAAAGGGACTCACTGAGTGTTCACATATGTAATGATAAACACATCAGATGTGTCTTGTAACTTCTCACCACTCAATAGGAGTACTTTGCAGAGACAAAGACTGAAACTTAGACCTTTGTAAACTGATAACGGAGTCAGCTACAACAAAGAAAAGAGAAGCTATAAAAACATGAGAGACCTCAAGGACTGACAAATGCCTTTGAGTCTCTGTCATTGACTTATCATCTTGAGCCATGCAGATATACCAGTTGCACATCAGATACACTCAGAGTATTCTGCCACATAATTATAAAGTGTATCCTTGGAGCTGACCGGAGTACTCAGCCACGCTTAGGCGGGAGTAATTCAAAGCTAAAGCAAAGCGGGAAAACCCTTGGGAAGATAAGGACACATTGAGAGCAGGGAAAGCTGTTCATGTCAGCAACAGTAAAACATCCCTAGCCACACAAAGTGCACGTGTACCTTAACTATCAGTTTGCTTCTAGTTTAGATTTAACTACTCTTGTAACTACTAATAGTGTATCTCCCTTTGTTTATAAAAGGGAGGTTAGTAGTAGTGATAGGTAACGATTCCACCTCCAGAATACACTTCCTCTTCTAAGTGGAATCCAACTCTTCATAACTTGAAGAGAAGCATTTGTCATTACTAGGATAGTATTCCGCAACTATCCCTCATAAAATCCTTCAACTTCAACCATATTGTAAGACTCTTACACCCGTAATGTACAAATGGGTATTATTAGTCGATCATGGTCAAGATCGTGTAACCATGCTTTTATAAATAATAAACATTAGTTATTTTCATTTGCTCAAACTCTTGTTTATTCAATTCATGGTGTTACACAAGTTTATCGCGGACCAACAAGTGGTATCAGAGTGGTTGGATCACTCCCATGATCTAGATCCATTCTTGAATGACGACTAATAATACCAAGCCGTTCTCAAATGACGGCTAATAACATTCGAACCCAACCATACTCAAAACCCTACTCAAACTCTACACTCCATAGATTCCCTAGCCACTCTTTTACAAGAGTAAGGTCTAATAAACCTGTCTTGTCTAGGAAGAGGCATCCTAAACCTACAAACCAGCTCATTCAACTACAATTTTCTTAGCACTGCCTTCTTTCAAGTCTTGATGTCCAGATAATCATCACCAGGATGTCTTGTCCCGTGTAGATGCTTTTTTCTTGAAAATATCTGCATCAAAACTTGCCAGAAAATGTGAGCATCAGACACCTCACAAACTAGAAAGTGTGGTAACCCATAATTTCATAATGATCACGTTCAATCAGTGATCAGAACTTCAAAGAAATGAGCTTAAGAGGTTATAAATTCGAGGTGCACCAAAAGCTAGTAATCCATGGAGATTCAGGGGGAGTATGAAGATGTCTTTCATTGAAGGTAAATCAGGCGTGTCAAGGGTATGTTCTGCACATAGCAATCCTTGATCTTCAAGAAACTTTAACAAAAAGACATAAGTAATAAAGACTCAGACTTAAATACTATATCTTTAGTCTTTGTTGTAAAATCAGCTTGTAAGAAGAAGCCAATACGCTCACTTACGACTGATTAGTATTAAGCTACTCCTACATTCATGAAAAAGCAGGGATAGCTAAAGCTAAAATAGTTGAAACCCTGACAAAAACTTATACATAGGATAGCCTAAACAACCACTGAATGCAGAACTTTCAGCCTCTGATTTTGAAATGTCTGAACCAAATCAAAGCTTCTCAGAATGTTCTGCTTCAGCAACATCATAGAGACAGCAAAGCAATTTATATTTCTCAACTCTCTGATGTAGAACAGGTATGAGTTGTAACTCAGGGATATCAAGCGGAAGTGAACCTAGGGTAAAGAAGGCACTAGCAGCACAGCTGAAGACCTCAACCCAGAGTCACTGATATATCAGGGATTGAAGAGAATCAGATGCATTAAGAAGATTAGAGGAAGAGTGATATAGATACCACTATAATTTGTGTTTAAAATTAAAGTTATAGTATACTAGTTACTACTGTCAGCTGCACACTTTAACACATACTCTTTCTCTGAACCAAATTCCTCAAGATTGATTCCAAAATCTCCCTGAACCCTGAAGACCTTGTAACGACTACTAGAATCATACCTGACAACCTGATCCTTCCATTGGTCTTGTATCAGAGATCAAGAGGACACAACCCTTATATGGAAGATCAGGTTCCAATCAAGAGAAGTGCCTAACATCCTTTCAAGGAAGAGCTCCAAAGAAATATGACATAGCTTAAGGATAACGCCAAGCAACTGAAGAGCGCTGAAGACATCTGACATCTATTTTAATATTGTATGTATATCTAGTTGTAAATCAGAGTGTAAGAAGAAGCCTGTTTGCTCAGTTACCTCGAATAAACTTAGACTACTAAGAATAGATACATATAAAACTTGGTATAAACTAGAGTATAAGAAGAAGCCTGTTTGCTCACTTACCTCTGCTAAACGTAGACCAACTTAGAATTAGATGTTTAGTTCTTTTCTACCTTAATTGAAGATCAGAATGTAAGAAGCCGTTACGCTCACTTACTTCTAATTGAACTTAGGCTTAATTTATGTTCAAATAGGGGGAGATTGTTAGGTTTAATTTGACTAAATTATCCCTCACAGGTATTTGAAACATTAATCAGTCTAAGTTTAGGATAGCTGATCACGTCAGAGATCCTAACTCTCTCTCTGACAGGGTCCATAGGGTAAATCATAGAGCAAAGTTTACCCTTGACTGATTGAACAACACAGCTGAACATCATCAACTATCCAAAATACTCATTTGTAACATACCATGAGAGAACCTCAGAGAAGTCAGAGTAACAGACCACTGAATGGAAATACAGAGGTCTAAAGGTACTCACTGAGTGTTCACATATCTGATGATAAACACATCAGATATGTCTTGTAACTTCTCACCACTCAACAGGAGTACTTTGCAGAGACGAAGAGGAAACTTAGAGCTTTGTAAACTGATAATGGAGTCAACTACAACAAAGAAAAGAGAAGCTACAACAACCTCAGAGACCTCAAGGACTGACAAATGCCTTAGTGTCTTTGTCATTGACTTATCATCTTGAGCCATGCAGATGTACCAGTTGCACATCAGATACACTCAGAGTATTCTGCCACATACTTGTAAAATGTATCCTTGGAGCTGATCGGAGTACTCAGCCACGCTTAGGCGGGAGTAATTCAAAGCTAAAGCAAAGCGGGAAAACCCTTGGGAAGATAAGGAAGATAAGGGTACATTGAGAGCAGGGAAAGCTGTTCATGTCAGCAACAGTAAAACATCCCTAGCCACACAAAGTGCACGTGTACCTTATGTTAATACAAATAATGTCAAAAACGTAATTTGCATTATTCGGTCTCTTTACGTTTTGATAATCACAAAATATAAAAATAGGTTACGTAAAACTACACTTGATAAGTTTTTAATCGAGAAACATCGTTTCAACAACGAATCGACTACAACATCACTTCAGGTATGAACGAACACAATACCGACATTAGTAAAGTGATCAATGAATTTATTTTTCTCAAAACTTCACATTTTTATGTGACAAAACATTTTTACAAAAGTATTTTTATAATTAAAAAGAAATGTTTTATTAAAGAAAATAAATTTGAATTTCAAATCTCCCAACAGCTATATTTCCCGCCTAAACCAGATAAGTTTTTTACCAGATAAACTTTCACCACATCAGGATGAAAATAGGAGCGTATGTAAGGACGATCCCGTAAACATGGCGACGGTCCCTTATATATACGGGATCGTCCAACTTTAAGGGACCATCCCCCGCTCCTCCTGGTGCCTATAAATACTACGATGTTTCTCTCAGAAAAATAAGCCTCTTTGTACACAAACATTATGTTCTTTCTTCCTCCTTTCTTTGATCACTATAACGTGTCGATATGTGTTTATAAGTGATCCCGTTATCCTCTATATCAATATGCAAGAGAATAACAATCATATTCGTCAACGAAGTGTTATAGTCATCACACACACGTAACTTGTGTTATGATTCTCTTCTTCCCCCAAACTCTCTTCTTTTGTGTATATTGTAAATTTGTATATCCGACTTGTGTGTGAGTCATGATTAGGTGTGTTAGGATAAATACGGACAAAGTGTAACTCTTTGAAGTGGTGTATCTATATTAGGACTTTGTGTTAGTTCGTGTGTCGGTGTGTGAAGACTTGGACTTGGTGTGTGTCTGTATGTGAAGACTAAGACTGGGTGAAGGTCCGTGAAGACTTGGATTGGGTGCAGATTCAAGTGGACGGGGTGATCTTTCGCGTGAAGATTAGGACGGGGTGATCGTCCGTGTGAAGACTTGGATTGTGTGTAAATCCAAGTGGACAAGAGTGCTTGTTCGTGTAGCCACGTGGGCTTTTGTGTAGATTGGTTCTAGCTAGGATTAGAACTCGACATTTCGCTTAGTGTCGTTAAATTGGTGTAAGCTTTGGTGTACGGTTTACTCTGCCTAAAGGGAGTGTGTTGACATAGTGCTTGTGAACTCTCGAGTGTGGTACTCGAGGAGTGGAGTAGGGCGAAGAGTGAGCTTCGTGCCGAACCACTGTAAATCTCCGCGTCTCGGTTTGGTTGTGTTCTTCCTTATCTCTTGTCTTTACTTTATTTACTTTACGTATTATTATCGTATTCATAGATATCACATAACTTTGAATCAAACGGATTTTCGAAAAGGAAAAAAAAGAAACTGAAAGTTTGTTTTAAAACGTAATTAAAACGGTGAAACTATTCAACCCCCCTTCTAGTTTCTACAATTGGTATCAGAGCGGTTCACTCAAAAGCTTTAAAGTATATTGTACGTTAAAACTTGAATCGATCTATGGAGTCTGAAAGATATCTAGAAGGGCATTCTTTGAAAGGACCACCATTTTTCGAAAACAATAATTTTATTGAATGAAAAAATAGATTTGAAAGTTATGTGAAATCAATAGATCAAGATCTTTGGCATGTCATTTAAATTGGTGATTTTCAATCAACGGAAATAAATTTTGAATATGAAATATTGAAGCCAAAATAATAATTTATAAAGCCTTGCAGAGAATTGAATATGAAAGAATATTTTTGTGTCAAACGGCAAATGACATTTGGAAAAAACTTTTAAACTTTCATCAAGAAAATAGTCAAGCCAAAGATAACCGAATTGATCTTGAACATACACATGAACAATTCGTCACTTCTGAAGACGAATCAGTAGATAGATATTTAGATAGATTAAATACAAATGCTACTATTTCAAGTGTTTTCAATGAAGGTAATGCCGTCAAGGACTATATGAGTAATTTACGAAGAGAACTCATTGAAGAATCTTGGAGTGATACTGATGAAGAAGACAACGTGTGCTCTGAATACGAAATATGTCAAAAGATTGAAACCTCAAATGAGGTACACTCTGAAATCAAACACTTTTGCTATAACCCATTTATTCTAGAATTTTCAAAATTAGAAAATGAGTTTAAACATTTATGCAACATAAGTCTAAAAACATTTTCAGAAAATGAATCTTCAAAATATTTTGAAAGTAAATTGGAAAAAGAAATCATTTTAGAAGATAAAATGTCTAGAATTGAAAGTGGTATAGAAATTGATCTAGAATGTAAATGTGTCAAGATTATAAAAGTGAAATTAAGAAGCTTAAGGAAAAGGCAAAGATATTAGCTAAATTTGAAAAGAGTTCTCAATCTCTTAAGGATTTACTAAATAGTCAAAAGGCATTCGGAGATAAAACGGGCTTAGGTTTTGATTCATGTGAGTCATCAACGAGCAAGTCAAAACAAATTAAATTTGTGAAACCTCTTAGACAAATCTAGATTTGTTATTTGGAAAACTTATTTTTCTAAAAATCTCGTTTAGCACTAATGGATCTTAAGTAAAACATCTTCAAATAAAATCTTTTATAAAAGTCAACTAGACATTTATCTATGGGAATTCTTGCTTGCTAACAACATCCTCATCTCATGCATGTAAATGCAAAGGATTTTTATTACTTAACCATCTCGGACCCATGAGAAACTGGGTACCAAGTTTTCTTGCAAGTTATGTCTTTAGATGCACGAGGGAAGCAAATAAAAGATGTGATTTTACATTTACATTCTTGTCGTACGTGTGAAGACTCTTCTATACTCAAATCTTGCATCACGCACAACATCTCTCACGGTAATGTATCCTTAGGAATAGCTAGCGGCAAAGGTACACTTTCTTAAAACCATGATTGTCTTAATTGTTGTAACACCCCCAAATCAGAATGCAGCGGAAGAGATATCGGGGTGCTACTTATTGGGATCACAACACAAGTAATAGAGAACGGATTATCTAATCCGTTTTAAAGGTTACATAAATCAAAACATAAGTTTTACATAGTTATGAATGCGGAAAACAAGGCCCATAATAGTTTTAAGTTGTCCCATATTACAAAACATTGTGTACACTCCAAAAGTGTGCCTATGCCCCTGCCAAGCCTTGCATCATCATATATTAAACAATTAAACACCTGAGAAAAGCATGCTAAAAAGTCAACAAAAAGCTGGTGAGTTCATAGGTTTACGTAAAGCAGTAAGGTTGGACCAATAAGTTTACAAGTTAACATTATAATGTGCATAATGTTATACGAAAGTCTACTACGCTGCGCTAAGTTCCATGTTACCGAAGCTACGACAGTGTGCATGAAATGAGTTCATGTAATAATAATAAGGCCCGACAAGTGTTCTATCCCGTGACACTTGTAATTCGACATGGTATACATCCGTTTGTCTTATCTGGACAGTTGGCTCTCCAACACGGATGGAGGTGTCACCCTCAATAGATCTATTTATATCACCCGTGCTTCCCAACGGGAACTAACGGTACATGAGTATGGGCAATGAATTTGGGATACAGTACTTAGGCTAACACGTAATAGTTTTTCAAACAAAAGCATTGTATAAATGGTCCATTAAAACAAGCATGTTTCTCACCCCAAGTTTGTAAAGCAAATACGAGTTAAAAGTGGGGCTATGAACTCACCTCAGAATTAAGTCCTTTGAAATGAATAGTCAAGTAGCAACGGTGTGTGGCACCGACACGCGACCTAAATTAGTATGGCAATTCTTAGTTTACAGTTTTGTGTACTCATGACTCAATGTGCTTAAATAAATTTAAGTGTTTACAAGTGGTTGTGTTTAATGTTGCTTGTGTGGCAGAGTTTACGATTAAATCATTTTGAAGTGTTTGTAAGTATTGGCTCTTGGACAAATGTACAATTATGAGTACGTTAAATTATTCAAGAAGGATAAGTCTCCGGTTCGAGAATAACCGAAAGACTTAGTACGGAAAGTATTCACAGTAAGTGTTTGTGAAAAATAATCGTCGATATTGATAAACACTTTTCGTTAAGTATTTATATTAATAATGTTTACGGGATACGGTATATATATAAATGTATTTATATATATTTAGTCAGTGGATGATAAGTTAGAAAATATTTATATTCATTTTTGTTATAAATATTTTCTGGTTATTTTAAATTTAGTCTTTTAGTTGGGTTTTAGTAATAATACTAAATATATTAGTTTGACGAAAAATATTAGACAAATGTGTTGAAAAATATAAGTTTTTTACATTTTTACTAACGGTTATAAAAATGTATTAGATTGGGTCTAAAAGTAGTAGTTAAAATGTTAAATAAAAAAAATATCAAAAATGTCACCTACGGGATTCGAACTCGGGACCTCTCATTTAACAACCGTCGTGTTACCCGGTGGGCCAAAGCCCTTATTCAGTTAAATGTTTCAACTGTGGTTCTTATATCTCGTTTTTAGTCTGTTGAAAATATTAGTTTTAGTTTCAAAAATATAAAATCCACAAAAGAGTCCAGCGCAGGTTCGAACCGGGGTGGTTTGCCTAGAAGCTGAGTGATGCAACCAACTGAGCCAAAGGCTCTTTATGGTTTAGTCTTGTATCTCTACTGTATTTATGGTCAAATAGTCGTATTTCACTTTGTAAATATTTACTCAGTGTTTACTGAGCGTATGTTTTGTTTGCATGAGTTTAGTATATATATCTTTTGTGTTTCTTCTTCACTTCCAAACTGATTTGAAAACCTTCAATAAGCAGTTGGGTTATAAATCTTGGAGACCAAAATAAGCACCAAAATAAGTCTTGACTTATTTAGAGCTTCGCGACTCCAATTCCAAACAAACCAAAATCTTTAAACCGATAGATAAACAAGTCTTTATGAGCTCGTTTTTAAGTCAAAATAAGTTATAAGGATAAACTTTTCATGTACTTAACTTATTAATAAGCACTTGAGTTTCGCGTTGGGCCTTATGGCCCGTTATGTGTTCGAAATGGTTTTACGGTTTTATCCCGATAAGATAATAAGCTACTAAGTTTCAAAAATAAGCTATACAACGTCACAATAAGCAATATTAGTCGAGTATGTACAAGTCCACGAGAGCCAAAACTTTACTTTTACGTTTTCATAAGTTGTTTTAAGTTCGAAACCTCAAAATGAGCCACATATGTGTCGACTACAAACTAATAAGCACATGCTTATTCTTTAAGCTTATGTGTATTAAGCGAGTTTGAAAGATTATCACACAAGCTTTATACATAACAAAACCATTTTCAAAATGTTTGCATGTAAACACGAACGTGTGTATATGTGTGCATGTAGTTGACAGTGTACATATATGTATATCGAATGAATTTTGAATCAAGCCTCATCTTTTAGTTTGTCCATAACTTAATACAGTGACATACATATTCATAGTAAAAATGATTAAAGTTCAAAAAAAAGGAAATGATATACAAGTTGAGAAAAGTTGGATGCTTAGAGCGAGTGTGAGAGTGAGTGTGGTGTCTAACAAGAAAGGAAACCAAATGCTACTTCTTAACCCAATATTATACGACCCAAGTTGCAACCCAAAACTTCCAAGGCTAACACTTAGATTTGCTAGTGACCTTAGTGAGATTGTAAATGAAATGTGGATTGAAGAGTTTGTGTATATACGGCAGTATATATGGGCAAAGAGAATAGGAAATATTAGTTAAGTCTTGCATAGGTCTAGGGGTTGACAAAAGGATTAAGAGGGGACCCCTAACCTTCCTTGTTTCTGCCGATTTATGGGGAAAGGAAGTGAAGAGGTTGCTTGTTAGCTTTACAACATTAAATGAGACTTGTACTAAGTCTAGATAACTAAGCAAAGGGTAGTGTGTTTGGTGAACCTTCGAATAGTAGGAGCAAGGAGAGGGGAAGAAGCATGGTCTTGGTTGTCCTTGTTGTACTATCAAACTCACAAAACCATGGACTTGAGGTGGTTTGAGGAGGAAAAGAAGCAAGATGGTGGCTTGTGGGGATTGATAATCGATCGAGCATGGTCAGAAAGAAGGAGAAAAGTAACTAGCCAAGTACACACACATGTATATTAGTGGAGTGGTTAGGATTTCTTTGTATTATTTTGCTTACTTGACTCATGGTAGCATTTGTGTTGAGTGTTCATACACAAAAATATGTATACGTATGATGTTTGTTGTGTTTGGTTGCCGAAATTGCGACACAACAAAAGTTATAAAAGAGTGAGAAGTTAAAACGTGAATTCCCGTAATGTTTTACTTATCCCGTTTAAGTTTCGATGTGAGTCGCGGTGTCCCGGTTTGACACTTACAAGTAAAAATGTATAAAATACATTTTTGAGAGCTTTTTTATACAAGTATTATAAAAACATTTTATGGACTTGAACATGAATTAAATAAATTATTGCCATAACTAATCGGGTGTCGGTATGCGTACGGGGTCGTTTTCAGGGAAAATGAGATAACTTCTCATTTTTAAAATTTAATTGTCAATAAGTGTCAAAAAATATATAATGTGCATTTTCTGATAAAAACCAATATTATTATATTAAAATAATAGTATGGAAAATTACCATTTGTCACAATTGCTATATGCCTATCTGCTATGTGCTTATTTGTTATGTGTTTGCTTGCTATATGCTTATGTGCTACATGATGATTAAGTGATAATAGGTGTAATAGATAATTTTTAGAATTAGACTTTATGCCTAAATGCTTATCTTCCGTAGGATCATAGTAAATTTTTGGAGATAATGGTCTTACCCCAACCATTATCAATAGCCAACTACGCATGTTAATCAATCACTACGGATGACGCACACTCTTAACGTCCCCGATATCTCTTCTTTCTTCTATTTCTCGTCTACGACATTTATTCTTGTCTCTATCCGTCATAGACACGATTGACCTCATAATATACCCATTCACGTCTCACATTCGTGACTCATTTCCTCTATGTCTCTTCCTCTATTTCCATTATATTCTACTATTGACTCAAAATTTGTCTCTTCTATTGCTTCTGTCTCGACTCTATTCCTACTCCAAAATCAGCGTGTCATCAACCTCCATACATAAAACGACTCTCTTCTACTTCCACTATCTCAATTCTCCTCAATACCCATTCCTCTAGACTACTCGTGCGTATTATGTCTCCTCCGTTTCCTCTATTTCGTGTCTAGAATTCCATGTTATCTAGATTATTGTTTCTGAGAGTCCTAAGCAAAATACTCTTTCTAAAAACTAAAAATTGAAAACCGGTAAAAAAATTTCTATTCCTCAAGCTGTCTGTACTGTCGACGGTCCTCCAATTGGAGACGGTCCTGTCGACGGTCCCTTATAATTAAAGGACCGTCACTTGTTTTAAAGGGGTATCCCGTTCTCTTTTATCTCTTTCTCAGGAAAAACAAAACCAAATAACCCCTTGTTAATACATATAAAAAATGATTTAATGTAGTTAATCATGTTTATGAACATAACAAAAACATAATCACACATTGTTAATACATATCAAAAACGTTTTCACAACCATGCATCAACATGGGTCAAATTTTTACTAAATTTAGTGTGTCAAAGTAAAGTTGAATTGAAAACTTTTGATTAGATAAAAATCAAGGTTCTAAAAATATAAATATATATTGAGGAAATGACTCTTATGTTAATCCCAAGATTTTTCTCGTATGTCTTATAGGTATAAAGATGCCACACATATATGATTTTGACCTTCACCTTACCAACTCTTAAATCCCAAAAGTATCATTAGAACCTTATCTACCACCTGAATTTGTCCAAAGCTTCAGAGACCTTGAGACTCGTTACATCCATGAAGGTCGAACCGTCGATCCTTTATTTATAGCTCAGGAGCATATTGATAGAGCCTTTCAATCAATAGGCTTTGATTGCCTACTCACCATTAATGAACCTATTTGCCCCCAATTAATATTAGAATTCCTTCGTGAAATCAAAATTAAACGTAACCAAGACAATTCCATTTCTCTTTGGTTTTGGGTGGGCAACTACAAATTCTCCTTATTTCTTGAGCAATTTTCTCAAATCCTTGGAATCCCATATCATGGGCAATGTGCCTATACGGAAGAACTTAATCTTGCTCTCTTCTCAAAAATCGAGAAAGGAAGGTCCATATCGCTCTTACATCTCCTCTCCAACCGAGTTAATCAACTCACTTTGCAATTCACCTGATGTCATCTATCCCAATAGAATTCATGTACGTGAACTCCGCCATTTTCTTCAACCCATGGCGGTTATTTTGCGAGAAAACATGCTTTGTCTAGCAAAAGATCGTGAGTATTGTAACACCCCAACCCGACTATGGGTCAAAATGCCACATTATGGTGTCTATCAGAACATATAAAATAAACGCAAGTGGAAGACTTCATAAATAAAGTAAAGTCAAAAACATCATGACTTCCAAACTTACAACCTTTCAACAAGTCTAAACGAATATCAAGTGAAATGAATTGGAATGAAATATCCAAAACATAAGTCTAAACATAATCCAACAAATGGGGAAAACTAATCATGGTAGGTCTTCTAAGCTCCTACCATCATCACTCATGCCCAACATCCCGCTTATTACCTGCCGCATGGAAAAGAAACGCGGCTGAGCTTAAAAAGCCAAGTGAACAGATATATAGGAAACAAACAACTGAATCAAATGAATAAGCAACGGAAGCAAAGGAACTGCTGAACAAAGTATCATATAATCATAGAAGCAAAGCATAGCTTCAACAGAAGGACCATAATGAAATCACAGAATCCAACAGAGGATAATCATATTATAACTGAATAGGATAAAACATAACAGAAATGCCCACGAGCTCAAAAAGCATACCACATGCTTAGTCACAAAATCCTGTCATAACATAAGTGTACAAGGAGGGGAGATCTCACAGGTACCAAAAGTGAAATGGGGTACATGGCATGTACAAACCAGTCACTAAGTCATAATATATCATATCCATATCAAATCATATACCTAGGATGCATCCATACGCTCCCTGAACAAAATACATATACAAGTACAAGACTATGCATATATATAACAAAATGGCCATGAGCTCAAAAATCATATCATCATAACAAAAGGGAACGCCGTGGATCAATCACACCTCCACAGAAAGTGTCATGCCATTGGTGCCTCAATGACATGGCCATGGTACCTCGATGGCCAATTAGCTCGGGCAACAGAACAAACAACAAAAGCAAAGCTATCCATAATCATAACGAAGCAATCATAGCATAATCAGCAAAGGCATATCAAACTGAACAGAATCTCATATCAAATGAGATAGCATACTGAATATCATAACAAAATGGATAGCAAGCTGAATCATATTAAAGGATCATATCAAAAGGGATCATAGCAAAGGGATCATATCATAGGGATCATAGCAAAGAGATCATATCTTTGTAACTGAATCAAAGTCAAGGATTGAGAAGTCTTGAGATCAAAACTCTTACTGAGAAAGGGTAGAATATCTGTAACTTATGCAAAGCAAATCAACAAAATAGGAAGGTACTAGAAAATAGGAACTACTCCTTCTTCACAGAACCTATACAAATTAATGATCACTGATGAAGCGAAAAGTGTACCGCTTTTAGGGGGTCATTTAAGCCCTAAATCGTATTTATTTGATCAAATATTGCCCTAAATCGTTCCTTTTGTCATTTTAGGTACTTTGGAGAAGAAATCTGGAAAAGGAAGCATTTTGGACGTTTTTGGAGCATAAAAGTGAAGAAAACGACAAAGTCTCCAAAGCTGCTGGAAAAGTACACTTGACGGCGTCAAGAATTGCTCCTGACGGCGTCATGGCTTGGCAAAAGAGGTGGATATGACAAAATACACGTGACGCGCTAGAGAGTTTTACAATGGAAAGTCTGACGGCGTCACCCTTTAAGGTGATCAAGGCCATCACGGTTTAAGCTAAAGAGAGACGGCGTCAAGCACTATTCTGACGGCGTCAACCCTTGATAGGCCAGAGCGGATTTTGGAGGATTAAAAAGGGACGGCGTCAGGAAGACCATCCGGGAACCCTAGCCACGGCGAGGTGACGGCGTCACCTCCTACAACGTGACGCCGTCAGCCACTAAACTCTATATATAGTTTTGCAATTTTTATTCATAGTGTGCAACTTTGTGAGGAGAAACCCTAAGACGAATTTTCTGCCATTTTTAAGGGTTTTATACCCTTGGATCTCCCATGTTTAATTGAAGATAAGTATTCATTTAATCAATCAATATGTCTATGTGTTGTTTGATTATATCTTGTTCTTGTCTTTTAATTAACATGTTAGGCTAGATTTATCTTGTGTTTGCTTAGATCTAATGAAACCTAACTATTGATTATTGGTTATTAGTGTGTTATTAATTGTATTGGATGATTGCTTATCGATGTTAGGCTTAAGAAAACTGGCTAACCTCCTATACGGTAATTTGCTTGAACGTCTTAAGAAACATGAACCAATGCGTACTAAGGTTTTTATGGTTGTATTTAATGCATGAGTGAATTCTAGTGATCCCATGTTAGGAGCTTCCTAGTCGGCTCGACATAGGAGTGAAGTAGGAGCTTGTAGAGTTGGGGAAGTACGTACGCCACCCCACGATTGGTATTAAGGAATACACCCGTCATCCACGCAATTAATACACACTAATCAACCGGTAAAAGATAGTTAGGGAGTAAGGAAATCTAGGTAAACACATTTCTCCCCATATAAGTTCCACGATCTTTTCATTTTCAGTTATTTTATTTTATTTGCAATTGTAGTTATTTGGGTTAGTTGACTAGCAACTAATTCCGCCCACTCTTTAAAACCCGAGATTTTACTTGCTTTTAAAAAAAATATATAAAAATACAAAAAGAATCTTCCCTCACCCTTAGACCTATTAGAGTAGTTTTTCAATCCTAACGACACTATTCCCCTAGAGAACGATCAATCCCCCGGTACTTGCCACTTCACTATACTACATCGGTCAGGTACACTGCCTGGTGGGGATTGCAAGCCTCTTGAGATCCCTCGAGAGGTAAAACCTGTTGTAAGGTCGCAAAACCACGCATCAAGTTTTTGGCGCCGCTGCCGGGGAATAGTTATTGTTTAGGTTGAATTTTTATTTTATTAGGTCTACTCACTAGATTCCTTTCTAGTGAGATTTTTTTTTATTTTTCTAGGTTTTCTTTAGTCTATCTTATTTCTTTGTACTTTTGTTTGTGATACCTTCCACCTACCTCATGAGTAATAGTGATCGCTTGATCCCTGTTATTCGTATTTTCCGCCGTGCAAACTTCCAACTACCCGTTCCCGCCCCCATCGTAGAAAACAACAACCTTTCACCCGACCACCACTTTGGTAACAATTCTGAGATGGAGGAGTCTGACCGTAAGAATGACTATGTTAGTCTATTTTACGACTCAGACTCCGATGAGGATGCTGGTAATGGAGAAGTAGTTAACGAGGAATGGGGAAAAGAGGAAATTGATCCCTTTAAGTATGTTGACCCTAGGACTAAGATCGAAAAGGATAGCCTCTTTAACATGCAATTTCCATGTAAAATTGGTTATCATAGTTTTCATGCTTATCTTAACTCATCTTTGCCTATGAACATTATCTCTCGCGCTAATTATAATAAAATCATGGTAGATGAGCTAGAATATCAAGGAGATAACATTGTTGCTAGGATTAAGCCACTACACGTATTCGTAGGAAGTTTTGTGTATTTGGTGGATTTTATGGTTATGGAGAACTTAGGAGAATTTATTGATAACAAATTAACCCAAGTCATTTTTGGAGAACCCTTCAAAAGGTTGACCAACCTTGACGAAAAACTTGTGGACGGGTTAATTACATTCTCGGATGGGGATGAAGATTTTGTTTACCAAATTCCCCGATCACATCCTAGGTTTAAGAACTTCTCCGTTGAATCTTGCAATAGACTTGTGCCTATTGACTTGTTAAGTGAGAATGATAAAAGAAAGGGGCTCAAATATCCACATGAGAAAAATAAGAGATATTATCATGGATGTCTGGAGCTGAATGATGAGTACAAGAAAGATGAGGCAACAATTAGATGGCTCACACTCGGGTACGTGAGCATAAGCGACACTAGATAAGCCTGACTTTGAGTCGAGCTACAAGACTCGTTAATAAAGAAAAGCGCTTCTTGGGAGGCAACCCAAGCTTTATTTGCTTTGTGTGTTTATTTATTTGTTTGTTTGATTTTATTTGCTTCCGTATGTATGTTTAATTTTTATTATTATTGATTCATGTTCGAAACTAAATTGTGAAAATGCTTTATCTTGTTTTTAACTTCGTCTTAACTACATATAAAGGTATTTTGCAAAAGTTAAGTGTAAGGGAAATCCAAATCGGTTTATTAGAACAAATGAACATGAATCATAACAATATTAAATTAACATACATATTAGTAATTGTTTGAGTCAAATGCTTGTATCGAGTCATAATGATATTTTACAGGATTTCCAGGAAGTAAGGTATAGGTTTTTCCAGAAATTTTCCGGAAACTTAACATGAGAATTCTGTCAGATCACTTCTGACGGCGTCAGGTTTTAATTTTCTGAAATTTTTGAAAGTTTTGTTTTCATAAAAAGTTTTTATTAAATCTCTAACTTATAAACTCCAGGAATCTGCAAAATTATCATTCCACAAGCATTATATCCTTATACAGATTTATCCCGCCGATGTTATGCAGGTTTTCGTGTTTGTTTTCTCAGGTTTAACAGGTTATTTTGGACAAGGAGATGTATGTGGAATCAAGCTTTTGGCGATGCTTTAGTCTTGGAGCTTCTACATTCTCTTGGAAGAAGATCTAACCATGTTACCCCTTTATCCACCGAGCGAATCAGGGGAGTATTTGATTTCATTCTTTTGCCTTATTTACTTTTACATCTTGTTATTTGAACATTGGGGACAATGTTCATCTTAAGTGTAAGGGGGGGTAAAGTACGATACCTTAGAGAATGCTATTACGCTTGATTTTTCGTTTGTTTAATGGTAGATGTGTAATAAAACTGAGAGAAATACTTGTTAGGGCAATTTTAGTGCCAAATTTAAAATTTTTTACAACATTTAGGAGTGAAACTTTGGTCTTAATGAGCGTCTCATGGATAGGAAGTTATATGACTAGCACAAAAAACCGTACCACTAAAAAATTTTCCACCCCCAAATATGTGAGGTTCGCCCCTAGAATTGGTAGGAAAAGCATTTATGCTATGATGTGTGTACCGGTAGCACTTAGATTCTAGAACTTGCGTTAGGACCATTCCGAGGCCACAAGTGAGACTACATTCGTGTAGTTAGATTTACTACATGATAAGAGGCATTAGGATTAACCCATTGTTTTACACCTGTGTTTTTGTTATAATTACTTTGGCTACATTGGTCAAGTAATTCTCCCACACCCTTTGCGTTGTACCCATTTTTGGTACACGATACCCCTAGTACACCCCTCAGAGCCTATCTTTTCGTTTCGACCTTTAAGCATTTTACTTAAAGGAAGAATTTGTTACACCCCACTTAAATGTACACCCAAATCGCCTTAGCCTACCTTGTATGCACTCATTTTTAGTGCATTATTGTGACAACATTTGTTTAAACCCTTAGTTAATTATCTAATTGATTAGATGGTTGCTAAGTCGAGTCATATCCTTGTACATATTGTTTTGGGACAATTGGGACTCATGGGTAAAGTACTAGTGTAATGGAGTAATGGGGAAGAACAACATTATTACCCCCATATGTGCTAAATAATTTAAAAAGTACTCCAAGTGTTTCGATTATCTTAATTCGAGTCATTAGAATAGTTAATTGTAAAGTTATGTAAAAGTTCAAGTGTAAGGGGAATGCAACGCCCCTATGATGTATTATTTTGGATGGTAGGGCAAGAGTGTATGAAAAAAAAAAAAAAAAAAAAAAAATCGAAAAAATCAAGAAAAAAAAATGAGAAAAAGAAAAGTAGAAAAAAACATACGGACTACCATCCCGTTTCATTTTATGTTTATTTTATGTTTTTGTTATTTTGTTTTTAGCTTAAGTCGAGTCGAGTCTTGGCTTAGCAACGCCATATTGTACATGTAATTAATCAAGATCTTTAACTCGCCACCAGTAAAATATCCTTTATCCAACAAAACCGTGTTTATCATATCCCTACACCTAACATTATAACCCGTTCAAAAGCCCTCTTTGATAGTTTATCTTAGGTACTTACGCCTAGTGGAGAAGGTTTTTGATCCTTTCCCAAGCCTATGGTAATCTATTTGCTATGACAGGTAGTGAGAGATATTATCCGTTTTCATTTATGAGATATACTTTTATGACAAATGAGAGATGTGAGTATCTAAACACTACTTGTGAGGTGCTAGTTTGTAATCTCCGTGCTTATTATGATTAAAGTGGAACGACTATTTGTTGTAATTACTTTTATATTAGCATTAAATGACCCTTAACTTGTATTTTGATTAGAATAAAAGCGCATTTGCTTGAGGACAAGTAAATCTCAAATGTAAGGGTATTTGATGAAGCGAAAAGTGTACCGCTTTTAGGGGGTCATTTAAGCCTTAAATCGTATTTATTTGATCAAATATTGCCCTAAATCGTTCCTTTTGTCATTTTAGGTACTTTGGAGAAGAAATCTGGAAAAGGAAGCATTTTGGACGTTTTTGGAGCATAAAAGTGAAGAAAACGACAAAGTCTCCAAAGCTGCTGGAAAAGTACACTTGACGGCGTCAAGAATTACTCCTGACGGCGTCATGGCTTGGCAAAAGAGGTGGATATGACAAAATACACGTGACGCGCCAGAGAGTTTTACAATGGATAGTCTGACGGTGTCACCCTTTAAGATGATCAAGGCCATCACGGTTTAAGCTAAAGAGAGACGGCGTCAAGCACTATTCTGACGGCGTCAACCCTTGATAGGCCAGAGCGGATTTTGGAGGATTAAAAAGGGACGGCGTCAGGAAGACCATCCGGGAACCCTAGCCACGGCGAGGTGACGGCGTCACCTCCTACAACGTGACGCCGTCAGCCACTAAACTCTATATATAGTTTTGCAATTTTTATTCATAGTGTGCAACTTTGTGAGGAGAAACCCTAAGACGAATTTTCTGCCATTTTTAAGGGTTTTATACCCTTGGATCTCCCATGTTTAATAGAAGATAAGTATTCATTTAATCAATCAATATTTCTATGTGTTGTTTGATTATATCTTGTTCTTGTCTTTTAATTAACATGCTAGGCTAGATTTATCTTGTGTTTGCTTAGATCTAATGAAACCTAACTATTGATTATTGGTTATTAGTGTGTTATTAATTGTATTGGATGATTGCTTATCGATGTTAGGCTTAAGAAAACTGGCTAACCTCCTATACGGTAATTTGCTTGAACGTCTTAAAAACATGAACCAATGCGTACTAAGGTTTTTATGGTTGTATTTAATGCATGAGCGAATTCTAGTGATCCCATGTTAGGAGCTTCCTAGCCGGCTCGACATAGGAGTGAAGTAGGAGCTTGTAGAGTTGGGGAAGTACGTACGCCACCCCACGATTGGTATTAAGGAATACACCCGTCATCCACGCAATTAATACACACTAATCAACCGGTAAAAGATAGTTAGGGAGTAAGGAAATCTAGGTAAACACATTTCTCCCCATATAAGTTCCACGACCTTTTTATTTTCAGTTATTTTATTTTATTTGCAATTGTAGTTATTTGGGTTAGTTGACTAGCAACTAATTCCGCCCACTCTTTAAAACCCGAGATTTTACTTGCTTTTAAAAAAAAATATAAAAATACAAAAAGAATCTTCCCTCACCCTTAGACCTATTAGAGTAGTTTTTCAATCCTAACGACACTATTCCCCTAGAGAACGATCAATCCCCCGGTACTTGCCACTTCACTATACTACATCGGTCAGGTACACTGCCTGGTGGGGATTGCAAGCCTCTTGAGATCCCTCGAGAGGTAAAACCTGTTGTAAGGTCGCAAAACCACGCATCAATCACGTATTACTTTCAAGCTCATTTTAAAAGTTTACACATTTAGGGTTTCTTTCTATTTTTAGAAACATTCCATTTTTAGAATCTTTTTATTTTTAGTAACTTGCCATATTTAGTAACTTTCTATTTTTAGTAACTTCCCGATTTAGTAACTTCCCGATTTAGTAACTTTTAAGGTTATAAATGACAATTAAGTAACTTAAAGACTTAATATGACCAATATTATAGTTTAGGGTTTAATATGACAACTTATATTAGTTTAGGGTTTAAAGTGTCATTTTAGCAAAGTTCAGGGTCTAAAATGTAAATTATAATATATGACCACTTCTTAGTTAGCTGCTTATTTCATGAATCCCAATTACAACCCATGCAAAATTATCCACCTCGTGTATTTTGAAAATCCAACTCAACCTTAAAATTACCCCGAGACCCTTTGTGCACTATCCCTAATCGACCCTTTTTAGCCCAAATTTAACCAAGTTTTCCCACATGAACACACACCCTCTAATACACACCTACACGACATCCTTTCCTTCTTTTAAACCGAACCAAAACAACCATTTGCCCTTTCTTGTTAACCTATTTTGCCGAGACCAAAACCAACCTAAACAAGCCATTTTTGAAGCAAAACCAATAACCATACACGACCCATGTTCCTTGTGTTTTAAATTTTCAACTCGACACTAAACACACACATGACACCACTTCTTTTTCCAGCCCACTCGACACCACAATGACCCATTTAGAACGCATACAATTATGATTCGACAAGCCCTCGTTTTCCCTTTTTATCTCATTAAATACGCCCATAAACATGCATGAAATCTTCTATTCTATGTACATATATGACCAGGTTCTTCATGCTTAAAAGAGATCTAAACTAATGTGCATTTAACCTGATTTGAATAACCAAAAAATATAATATGTCGACACATATATGATCAACAAAACATGCATGCATCATATTCCAATTAGCCATCTAAAACCCCACATCGATACATGATATAACCCATTATTTCATGCACTAATTATCCAGGTTTCACAATGTTTATTAGAGGTCTAATACATGTTTCAAAACCAGATTCATTAGCTCTTAAATAAACTAATTCGAATGGCAATAAAAACCCTAGGTCGACTTATATTTGATTCAATATTTCATGTATTAGTTATCTTATCATTTCATGCAACCAAACTCATCATCTTATGTGACATGTATCCAGGTTTTAAAGTGTATCAAAGTGATCTAACAAGTGTTTAATTACCAGATCTATAACTCAATAAAGGCTGATTCGAATAGCCATAAAAATCTTTATATATCGACATATATATATACCCATCATTTTATGTGTTCTATTACCTCATACTTATACTCGTATAACCATTTCACTCTTAATCTTTTAGATCGATATAAGCTCAGTTCCAGGTTACACTTTAAGACATTTTACATGTATATGTCTATGTCGAGAGAACAAGAATGAGAATGGTGATACCTTAGGTCGAATAGAAATGGATGAAACAAGAAACAAGAGACCCAAACTTAGAACCTGCTTCGAACCTAAACAAGTACCCTTGAACCCAGGTAGTACCACGATCCAATCACACCCTTTATGTGCCCTTTACACCTCTTTTGTACTACCTTTTTACTCGAATAAATGAAGAAGAAAACTGCTGCCACTTAAGTTATTTTCTAGGGTTTATGTGTGAGTTTTTATGAGTATATATTCTGTTGTATATAGGCGTAGATAAGTGTAAATGGAGCTGGAAAGTAGGCCGAGCAAAAGGGAGTTCCAATGACCAAATATCCATTTTAAATGTAAATGTATTTAGACACTATAATAGGCTTAAGTGGTGTACAAGATTTTAATTATTTTGGACCTTATATATATAGTTCCAAACGTGTGATATTTAGCTTAGGTTCCATGCATATGTCGACTTTATATAAAACTTAGGTTATAGATTTTAGGATCTTGTAGTTCTTAGGTTATAGCTTATGTTTATTTAGGTTGCATTTGAGTTAAAGTTCAAGATAGCCTCGGGTTTTAGGAACAATGTTTTAGGTTATTATAATTCTTCCCCTCTAAAAAGAAAAATTTCGTCCTCGAAATTTGAAGTAGGAAAATCAAACGAATACATACCGAATCACGAAAAGAAATGCGGATAGCTGGCTCGCATTGATTCTACGGTCTCCTAAGTAGCCTCGCTCTCGGGATGATTCTTCCAAAGAATCTTAACGAATGGAATAGTTTTGGTTCTCATGACTCGATCCTGACGCTCCAAAATAGCCTCAGGCTCCTCAACACAAGACAAATCTTCTCGAATCTGATCCAATGGGTAAGACACAACATGGAGCGGATGATAATTGTATCCCCTCACAAGAGATACATGAAACACATTATGCACATGCGCAAGCTGCGGAGGAAGTGCCAAATGATAAGAAACTTCACCAACGCGGTCTAAAATCTCAAACGGACCAATGAAGCGTGGACTAAGTTTCCCTTTAATATCAAAACGCTTAACACCACGAAAAGGAGAAACCTTAAGAAAAACACGATCACCAGGACTAAATTCCAAAGCACGTCGATGATGATCAGCATAACTTTTTTGTCGAGCTCTAGCTTCCTTGAGCTTTTCCTTAACAACAACGACTTTCTCATTAGTCACTTCAATCAATTCGGGACCTTCAATAAGCCTTTCACCAACCTCATTCCAACAGATAGGTGCTCTACACTTTCGTCCATACAAGAGCTCGAAAGGAACCCCTTTAATACTCGCATGCCAACTATTGTTGTAGGCAAACTCAACCAAACACAAATACTCATCCCAATGTCCCGACCATTCAAGAGCACAAGATCTCAACATATCTTCCAAAGTCTGAATAGTGCGTTCCGACTGCCCGTCGGTCTGAGGATGAAACGCCGTACTAAACTTAAGTCGAGTACCCCAAGCCTTATGCAAACCCTTCCAGAAATGTAAAGTAAACCGGGGATCTCTATCAGATATAATAGCTGCCGGTGTGCCATGTAAATGAACAATCTCCTGCTAAAATTGTTTGGCCAACTTACTAACCGAATAGGCAGAAAATGAGCGGATTTGGTTAAACGATCAACAACAACCCAAATAGCATCATACTTCTGGAGAGTACGAGGTAAGCCTGTAACAAAATCCATAGAGATCTGATCCCACTTCCAAGTAGGAATATCTAAAGGCTGTAAAAGACCACTAGCACGCTGATGTTCGATCTTAACCTGCTGACAGGTCATACACTTAGCCACAAACATAGCCACGTCCTGCTTCATACCGTTCCACCAGAAATGCTGCTTCAAATCCATATACATCTTAGTAGAACCTGGATGAATAGTAAAAGGAGAACTGTGTGCCTCGGATAACACAGCTTCTCGAATAGAAGGATCATTAGGAACACACAAACGATCACCATACCATACGATCCCATCATCGTCAACACGAAACTCCATCTGCCTTCCTGCTTCAAAATTCTGAATAATAGATCATAACTCGCCATCATCTTTTTGAGCTTCTTTAATTTGTAGCATAAGATTACACTCAACCTTCAAACTAGCCCAGTAACCATCATATCCACAAACACATAACTCCACCTCCATCAATTCCAGGTCGTTGAGTATCTTAGGCTCAATCTCAAGGCTAGCAATAATCCTCGACTTCCTACTAAGAGCATCTGCCACTACATTCGCCTTACCCAGGTGGTACTGAATATTAGCATCATAGTCTTTCAAAAGTTCTGACCAACGTCTCTACCTCATATTCAATTCTTTCTGTGTGAAGATATACTTTAGGCTTTTGTGATCAGTGAAGATATCACAAGTCTCACCATATAAGTAATGTCTCCATATCGTTAGTGCAAAAACTACCGCTGCTAACTCCAAATCGTGTGTCGGATAATTTTCCTCATACGGTTTCAAATATCTAGATGCGTAGGTGATAACCTTACCATGCTACATAAGAACGCATCCTAAACCTTTCTTCGAAGCATCACTGTAAATCTGATAGCCACCAGTACCCGAAGGAAGAGTAAGAATAGGTGCGGAAACTAGTCTCTTCTTCAATTCCTCGAAACTTTTCTCCCTTTCCTCAGTCCAAACAAACATCTCACCTTTCTGCATCAGTTTCGTCAAGGGCAAAGCTAAACGTGAGAATCCCTCAACAAATCTCCGGTAATAACCAGCAAGCCCCAAAAAGCTTCTGACTTCAGTCACATTCGTAGGTCTTGGCCATTTTGTGATAGCTTCAACCTTTGCCGGATCCATCTTAATCCCATCAACCGATACAACATGACCCAAAAAGGCCACTTGCTCCAACCAGAATTCACATTTATAGAACTTAGCATACAACTTCTTCTGTCACAGAATCTCCAATACGATATGAAGATGCTCCTCGTGCTCTTTCTTCGTCTTAGAATATATCAGAATGTCATCGATAAACACAATGACGAATTTATCCAGATACACATGGAATACACGGTTCATCAAATCCATGAAGACAGCTGGCAAATTAGTCAAACCGAATGGAATGACTAGGAACTCATAATGACCATATCGAGTACGGAAAGCGGTCTTAGGAACATCCTATTCTTTCACACGCAACTGGTGATAGCCGGATCTCGAATCAATTTTGGAAAAGAATTTTGCTCCCTGAAGCCTGATCAAATAAGTCATCAATACGGGGAAGCGGACAATAATTTCTAACAGTGATACGATTCAACTCACGGTAATCAATACATAACCTCATACTGCCATCTTTCTTCTTTACAAACAAAACAGGAGCACCCCACGGAGAGACACTCGGACGAATAAAACCATGCTCTAAAAGTTCCTGAAGTTGCTCCTTCAGCTCTTTTAATTCAACTGGTGCCATACGATATGGAGCTTTAGAAATGGGTTCGGCACCCGAAATCAAATCAATACTAAATTCAACTTCACGCGTAGGAGGCATACCTGGAAGTTCATCAGGAAACACATCAGGAAAATCACAAACAACTGGATGACTTTTGATACGAGGACCATCCAACGAAGTATCATTAATCGAAGCTAAAATTCCTTCACAACCATGTGAAAGTAACGAACGAGCTTTCATAGCCGAAATGATCTTAACAGACTTACCAGGTTGGGAACCATGGTAAACAAATTTAGGAGCACTTAGATCACCAAATATAACTCGTCTGGTATGACAGTTGATAGTCGCCCGATGCTCGGACAACCAGTCCATACCCAGAATAATATCAAAATCATGCATGTCCAATGGAAGCAAATTAGCAGAACGGATCTTATTGGTAAAATGTAAAGGTCATTTCAGAAATTCGTGATTAATAACCACATGATTCTTCATAGGAGTCGAAATAGATAGAGCGTATTTTAATGGTGTTGCGGGTATATTAATATGTTTGGCAAGCGAATTAGAAACCACCGAATGTGTAGCACCCGTATCAAATAAAACAAATACTGTACGATCAAATAAATAAAGTGTGCCCGTAACGATACCTGAGGTACTAGCAGCCTGATCTCTGGTCAAGCAGTACACTCGACCTTAGTAGCTGGCTGTCGATCATTCCCATTACCCCTGTTGTTGTTACCAAACAGCTTAGGACAATCTCTAGCCATATGTCCCATCTGACCACAATTAAAGCAAGCACCAGAAGTCTTATAACAAGGTTTCCCAGGATGAAACCTCCTACAAGTATCACAAGCAGTAGCCGAAGCCCGATCCGTACCACTCCTCTGACTAGACGAACCTGAAGAACGATTCTGCTGATAACCACGATTTTCTGTTGATCCCGATACTGCTGATCACGTCCCGACCTCTGGTTGTTGTAGCCATGCCTATCATTTCCCCGTCTATCATAACCCAGATTTTCATTACCCCTCGAATCACTACCCCGCTGATTGTTCCCCTGAACCGGTCGTACACGATCCCCGTCCCGATATCTCTTAACACCTTGCCTAGCCCTCTCCTGCATGATCCCAATGTTGCGAACAACATTAGCCACCTATGCTACATCATCAAAATGAATATTCACAATCCCATCTAAAAGATCATTTTGAAGCGCCCACTTGAACTTATTAGCCTGCTCCTCCTGGGTTCCCGCCTTGGCTCCCAAGAATCCAGCCAAACGAAGAAACCTCTTCATAAACTCAGTGCTAGTCTCCCTCTCATACTGATAGATCGAATGATACTCTCTCTCAAACTTCTCCTTCTCGAACCTCGGAAAATACTGAAGGAAGAAAGTATCACAAAAATCGCTCCATGACAAAGCAGCAACAAAACCATCTCCACCCTTAGCTTGCTTATAGGCTTTCCACCAGATGAGGGCGTCACCCTCAAAATTATAGCTAGCAAGTCGAGCTTTGAACACGTCATCACATCCAAGAACCTTAAATATCTTCTCCATATGCGCAATCCAATTCTCCTCATCAACCGGAGCATTCGCAGAACTGGACGATCGAGGATTTTGCTTACAAAACCTCTACAACCAAGTATGAATAGCCACTGGTGGAGCACCAGCACCAGAACCACCACTACCACTACCACTAGCCGTATACTGACGTATCTCAGTCGTGATCCATTCGGTAAGGCCCGGTATCAATGTGTCAATGGTCCGCTGGACTGCTGCATCAAAAGCAGGGTTGGAACTGAAATCTTCGGTATTACGAGTGTTAACCATCTGAAAGATCATGAACGGATTAGCGAAGACAATTCAAAGGTAAAGATCAAAATACGAAGGAATAGATCGCGTCAAAAGCGAAGCCTAATGTCTACCCAATCCTCACCGGTCAATCCTAAGTTCTACAGGCGAAACCTAAGGGTCCAATTCTTCACAGGCCATAACTTATGAGCTACAAGTCGAAACCTGGCTCTGATACCATAATTGTAACACCCCAACCTGACCATGGGTCAAAATGCCACATTATGGTGTCTATCAGAACATATAAAATAAACGCAAGCGGAAGACTTCATAAATAAAGTAAAGTCAAGAACAACATGACTTCCAAACTTACAACCTTCCAACAAGTCTAAACGAATATCAAATGAAATGAGCTGGAATGAAATATCCAAAACATAAGTCTAAACATAATCCAACAAATGGGGAAAACTAATCATGGTAGGTCTTCTAAGCTCCTACCCTCATCACTCATGCCTAGCATCCCGCTTATTACCTACCGCATGGAAAAGAAACGCGGCTGAGCTTAAAAAGCCCAGTGAACAGATATATAGGAAACAAACAACTGAATCAAATGAATAAGCAACGGAAGCAAAAGAACTAATGAACAAAGTATCATATAATCATAGAAGCAAAGCATAGCTTCAATAAAAGAAATCACATAATCCAACAGAGGATAATCATCTTATAACTGAATAGGATAAAAGCCCACGAGCTCAAAAAGCATACTACATGCTTAGTCACAAAATCCTGTCATAGCATAAGTGTACAAGTAGGGGAGACCTCACATGTACCAAAAGTGAAATGGGGTACATGGCACGTACAAACCAGTCACTAAGTCATAATATATCATATCCATATCAAATCATATACATAGGATGCATCCATACGCTCCCTGAACAAAATACATATACAAGTATGAGACTATGCATATATATAACAAAATGGCCATGAGCTCAATAATCATATCATCATAACAAAAGGGAACACTGTGGATCAATCATATCTCCACAGAAAGTGTCATGCCATTGGTGCCTCAATGACATGGCCATGGTATCTCCATGGCTAGTTAGCTCGGGCAACAGAACAAACAACAAAAAGCAAAGCTATCCATAATCATAATGAAGCAATCATAGCATAATCAGCAAAGGCATATCAAACTGAACAGAATCTCATATCAAATGAGATAGCATACTGAATATCATAACAAAATGGATAGCAAGCTGAATCATATCAAAGGATCATATCAAAAGGGATCATAGCAAAGGGATCATATCATAGGGATCATAGCAAAGGGATCATATCATAGTAACTGAATCAAAGTCAAGGATCGAGAAGTCATGAGATCAAAACCCTTACTGACAAAGGGTAGAATATTTGTACCTTATGCAAAGCAAATCAACAAAACAGGAAAGTACTCGAAAATAGGAACTACTCCTTCTTCACAGAACCTATACAAATTAATGATCACGTAATACTTACAAACTCATTTTAAAAGTTTACACATTTAGGGTTCTTTCTATTTTTAGAAACTTTCCATTTTTAGAATCTTTCTATTGTTAGTAACTTGCCATATTTAGTAACTTTCTATTTTTAGTAACTTCCCGATTTAGTAACTTTTAAGGTTATAAATGACAATTAAGTAACTTAAAGACTTAATATGACCAATATTATTGTTTAGGGTTTAATATGATAACTTATATTAGTTTAGGGTTTAAAGTGTCATTTTAGCAAAGTTCAAGGTCTAAAATATAAATTATAATATATGACCACTTCTTAGTTAGCTGCTTATTTCATGAATCCCAATTACAACCCATGCAAAATTATCCACCTCGTGTATTTTGAAAATCCAACTCAACCTTAAAATTACCCCGAGACCCTTTTGTGCACTATCCCTAATCGACCTTTTTTAGCCCACATTTAACCAAGTTTTCCCACATGAACACACACCCTCTAATACACACCTACACGAAATCCTTTCCTTCTTTTAAACCAAACCAAAACAACCATTTGCCCTTTCTTGTTAACCCATTTTGCCGAGACCAAAACCAACCTAAACAAGCCATTTTCAAAGCAAAACCAATAACCACACACGACCCATGTTCCTTGTGTTTTAAATCCTCAACTCGACACTAAACACACTCACGACACCACTTCTTTTTCCAGCCCACTCGACACCACAATGACCCATTTAAAATGCATACTATCGTGATTCGACAAGCCCTCGTTTTCCTTTTTTATCTCATTAAATACGCCCATAAACATGCATGAAATCTTCTATTCTATGTACATATATGACCATGTTCTTCATGCTTAAAAGAGATCTAAACTAATGTGTATTTAACCTGATTTGAATAACCAAAAAAATGTAATATGTCGACACATATATGATCAACAAAACATGCATGCATTAGATTCCAATTAGCCATCTAAAACCCCACATCGAGACATGATATAACCCATTGTTTCATGCACAAATTATCCAGGTTTCACGTTGTTTGTTAGAGGTCTAAGACATGTTTCAAAACCAGATTCATAAGCTCTTAAATAAACTGATTCGAATGGCAATAAAAACCCTAGGTCGACTTATATTTGATTCAATATTTCATGTATTAGTTTTCTTATCATTTCATGCAACCAAACTCATCATCTTATGTGACATGTATCCAAGTTTTAGAGTGTATCAAAGTGATCTAACAAGTGTTTAATTACCAGATCTATAACTCAATAAAGGCTGATTCGAATAGC
Source organism: Artemisia tridentata subsp. tridentata (assembly GCA_021014915.2). Lineage (NCBI taxonomy): Eukaryota > Viridiplantae > Streptophyta > Magnoliopsida > Asterales > Asteraceae > Artemisia > Artemisia tridentata. The sequence goes on from CP139506.1 coordinate 197,647,827, forward strand.
CATAAAAGTATGTATATATCAACATATATATACCCATCATTTTATGTGTTCTATTACCTCATACTTATACTCATATAACCATTTCACTCTTAATCTTTTAGATCGATATAAGCTCAGTTCCAGGTTACACTTTAAGACATTTTACATGTATATGTCTATGTCGAGAGAACAAGAATGAGAATGGTGATACCTTAGGTTGAATAGAAATGGATGAAACAAGGAACAAGAGACCCAAACTTAGAACCTGCTTCGAACCTAAACAAGCACCCTCGAACCCAGGTAGTACCATGATCCAATCACAGCCTTTGTGTGCCCTTTACACCTCCTTTGTACCACCTTTTTACTCGAATAAATGAAAAAGAAAACTGCCGCCACTTAGGTTATTTTCTAGGGTTTATGTGTGAGTTTTTATGAGTGTATATTTTGTTGTATATAGGCGCAGATAAGAGTAAATGGAGCTGGAAAGTAGGCCGAGCAAAAGGGAGTTCCAATGACCAAATCTCCATTTTAAATGTAAATGTATTTAGACACTATAATTGGCTTAAGTGGTGTACAAGATTTTAATTATTTTGGACCTTATATATATAGTTCCAAACGTGTGATATTTAGCTTAGGTTCCATGCATATGTCGACTTTATATAAAACTTAGGTTATAGATTTTAGGATCTTGTAGTTCTTAGGTTATAGCTTATGTTTATTTAGGTTGCATTTGAGTTAAAGTTCAAGATAGCCTCGGGTTTTAGGAACAATGTTTTAGGTTATTATAAGTATATACCGGCAAGTGTTGCTCACATGCTTTATTGCATTCTCACTAGACAACCGTACAATCTTGCTTATCTCTTCGCTATGTGAATAATTCATCTCAAGGACGATGACAGAAAGTCTATGCCCTATGGGATGTTCCTAACCCGCCTTTTTAACTACTTCATGAGTACGTATCCATACCTTCAAAGTCATCAATATCACCTTAGAAATCGAGTCTTAGAGCCGATGACTGAGTCATGTATCTCATCTTTTCTCAAACCAATAAACTCCCATTGATGACATATTAAAAGAGGGAATGAGTAGCTCCTTAGTGCAAAAGATCTGGGGAGACTGAGGTCATTGAAAAAGGACTGGCTGAAGATGGTTAAATGAAAGATGCTTCATATGATGTAGTATTAGTATGAAGACTTTCATCATGACTTGATAACTTTAGAATTATTATGAATGTATCTTATTTATCATGAAGACTTTCATCATGGCAAGTCAAAAAGAGTTAGTAGTTAGCGAGTCGAGTCGAGTCTTGGCTTAGCAATGCCTCATTGTACATGTAATTGACTAAGATGATTGACTTGCCACCAGTAAATTTCTCCTATCTAACAAAACCGTGTTTTCCTATACCCTTACACCTAACGTTACAACCCTTTAAAAGCCCTCTTTGATAGTTCATCCTAGGTGCTTATGCCAAAGTGGTGGAGGTTTGATCTGTTCTCAAGCCTATGGTAATCTATGTGCTATGACAAGTAGAGAGGGTTATATTTTCCCGTTTCCATTTGTTATATAACTTTATACACCCGAGAGATGTGAGAATCCAAACACTTTATGTGAGGTGCTAGTATGTAATTTCCATGCTTATTTTGACTAACGTGGAATGATTATGTGTTGTAATTACTTTTATATTAATGTTAAATGACCCCTAACTTGTAAATTGATTAGGATAAAAGCATATTTGCTTGAGGACAAGCAAATCCCAAGTGTAGGGATATTTGATAATGATTTATTTGGTACCTTTTTAAGGGGTCATTTAAGCCCAAAATCGTATTTATATGATCAAATACTGCCTCAAATCATTTCTTTTTGCATTTTAGGTACTTAGGACGAGAAATCTGGAAATTGGCACTTTTTGGACGTATTTGGACGAAAAAGTGAAGAAAACGACGAAGTCGCGAAAACCTGTCAGACCTGGAGCTCTAACGGCGTCTGATAATATCACATAAGTACATTTTATTTTGTGACATTTCGTAATTTCATGTCATTAATTTTTCTATTTTAATTACCTAGCCATTCTATTTTTTTAATAATTAACTTCGTCGGAAGTTATCCGCGTACGTCTATGACACGTACAATTAATTCAACCGATACTAGACTATGTCCAGTCTACACTTTTTATACACTTTTGGTTCCTTACAATCCTATTTTAAAAATTCACTTTTCACTTTTTCCACTTTTACGTAAACCTTGCACCTTTTACGTCTTACGCGTTCTAAACCTTCGTTTTTATGTTCTAACTACATTTAAATCCTCCGATAGACTCATCACTAATCTAAATTACTAAAATATTTTATGAAAACAAATTTTAATATTTTTGGAAGTTTTTATACTTTTACACTACCCGGTATTGCGTTACGTGTCTTAAAAACCCTACATTTAATTACCGGGAGCAACCTACACTAAATATTACACTCAATACTAATTTTAACACTAAAAATATGCACTCACCTTTCCCCCTCCTTGTTTCTAACGCCTACTCACTACCACACATGTCCAAATTGTGGACAAGTGTTCTTATCACCCTTCCATAAGTTAAATAATTTCTCAAAACTCACCCACCATCCTTTTTATACATGCAAATCTCCAAATTTCTGCTCTTTCTATCTCAATGTCGTGGCTTATTCAAGCAAAAACACCCTTGATGTTTGTGATTTTTAGCTAAACTATTATGCAAGAATGGAGGTCCATGGATGCTAGTCATTGTTGATCATTTTCTTCTTCAAAAGTCTTGATTTTCAAGTGTTCTTCAAAGGTGTTTTAAAAAGGTTTTCAAGATGTGTCCATGGCTGTGATTTCAAGGTTTTCAAAGAGTCTTTAAAGTGTTCTTGGAGGTTTGGAAGCAAGGGCTTCTCTTGGTGACGATTGGGGTTTTGGTGTTCTTGGTTTCTTGGTTTCTTGGTTTTCTTGTTGTAATCCTTGTTCTCCATCTTTTGTAAGGAACCAACACTCATTTCTTTTATTCATTTCACTACTGAGATTCATGTTATTTTATGTATTTTGTATGTTATATAAGTTCTTGATGCTTGAATATGCTTGGTACATGTTAAAAATTACAAGAAAACACTAAAAAGGACTTATTCTGAAAACACTATTCTGATCAAGGGTAAAAACGTAATTAACTGGATGAAACAGTAGACCATGGACCTAAACTAAAAATATTTAGTTGTAGAACTATGTCTTGTGGTCATTTCCATGTGTGGTGATTCCCGTGACGACACCCGATGATTAAACTAAAAATGTTTTCGTGAAACATGTCATATTCTGAGTAACATATTTGAAACCTATATAAGTCATTTTTTTTGTACATGACCACCTGTTGCTCAAAACATAAAAGTTGTAGATAACATTTCAACTTAAACGTGGCCATAAGAATGAGATTAATCGGGCTTGTAGAACTCAAGATATTGTATTTTTTGTGGGACTGTTGTGATATTAGTGATTTCAGAACTGGGTAGCAAGGGGAAAAATAATAAATTCACTACTGTTACGAAACTTCTAAATTAGAGGGCCCCACAAAACTTGTTAGTACAGATGAATACCTTTCCGGGGATATAAAGAAGTTAATTTTTCGACTTATGGTTTGCAAGATATGAATTTTTGAAAGTGGTTAAGTTGTAAAAATTCCATCAGATTTTGAATTAAAAGTTACAAAAAAAAAGGTTAGTAACTTATGAATTTGGACCCTTAAGTTATATTTTGAACCACCTAATATAATTTGGACCTTTAGTCATAATCTGAACCTTTTGACTAAGAATTGACCCCTTTGACTAAATTAAACCCTTAGACTTAAATTGGACCTCTAATACTTATTTTAGACTTAAGAATAAAAATGGACTAAAAACATGAAACTTTGTAAGAAAAGTAAAAATTATACTTGTAAGTCATTTTTATATACCAAACTAAATCTTGATGTTTATTTAAACTTTATGTAACAAGCATAATTGAGATTGTAATTTATATAGCATATAATAATGATTGTATCATTATTCATAAAAGCTAAGACACGCGTATATATTCTAGGTTGCTTGTAGAGTTCTTGCGGATTATTTCTTCATTTCTTCACTTGATCGTTCACTTTTGATTTTGGTGAGTTCATAGCCCCACTTTAACTCTTAAACTATTTATAAACCCATTGGGGGAGATACATGCTAGTTTTACAAACTGAATACAAGTAGTTTTGGTATGCTTGACCCGATTACATGATTATAGTTATTGAGTAACTTTTGCCATTCAAGTCCCTAATTTCATGAACCGTTAATTCCGTGGGAAACGCTAGTATTATGAATATGCAAATTTGGTTTGACAAGCCTGTCCGGATGAGTCGCACTCATATACAACGGGTAGCATAATATTGAGAAACTAAGGTAAGTTGGCAATCCTTACCTTTGAAGGGCAGTAACAAACTAGGTCAAGGTGCGGTTTCATGAGCTCGATGCTATAATCATATCTTATTTCCCGACTTGTATTCGTTACATGTCAAATTATGAATAATGCTTGTATTCAACTTATTATTTATTAAACTCTATGAATTCACTCAACATTTGTGTTGACTTTTTAGCATGTTTTATCTCAGGTCCGTAAATGTTTAATGCTTGGATGGGCGTGCAAGGACATGGATGGATGGACACGTGTTATTTCACATTTGATGGAACTTTTAATAACTCAAAAACTCATGTTGTGTTTAAATTATTTATCTTTTGGACTTTTGTCCTGGTTAAAACTTTTGGGACCTAACTTCGTTAAACTCTGATTTTATCAAATGTGAACTTTGTTTAAAAACATCTTTAATTATTTTGATGTTTCCTATGACTTGTACTATGTGACTAATAGATAACACCCTATGTTGTATTCCGTTGCGTTACGAAAATGGGGGTGTTATAGATTGGTACCAGAGCATAAGTTATAGTGAACTAGGTCGTTTTCTTTTTTTAAAACCTAGACTATAACCTTTAACTTTTCAAAAGTCATGAGTTCCATCATCTTGTCCGATATCCATGCGCGCCTGCTTCCTAAATTTCCTATTACTCTATTGAGTATATATCGATATTATATTATACTAAGGATAATTATAGGAGCACTATAATTATTTCTTAACTTGTCCGATAATCCACGAAAGTATAACTTCTTATGTATGTAAGCTTTTGTGCACTAAACTTCCTTGGTGTATTATATGCTATTCGTGAGCATTGTAAATTTCAATCCGAAAATTTATACACATCTTCAAGTTATATCAGACATTGTAGGTGATTACAATGATCTCTCTTATTTATCAGACATTGTATGTGATTACAATGGTCTCTCTTATTTCTCAGACATTGTTTGTGATTACAATGGTCTCCCTTATTCATCAGACATTGTAGGTGATTACAATGGTCTCTCTTATTTCTTTGACATTGTTTGTGATTACAATGGTCTCCCTTATTCATCAGACATTGTAGGTGATTACAATGGTCTCTCTTATTTCTTAGACATTGTTTGTGATTACAATGGTCTCCCTTATTCATCAGCCATTGTAGGTGATTACAATGGTCTCCCTTATTCATCAAACATTGTAGGTGATTACAATGGTCTCTCTTATTTCTCAGACATTATTTGTGATTACAATGGTCTCCCTTATTCATCAGACATTGTAGGTGATTACAATGGTCTCTCTTATTTCTCAGACATTGTTTGTGATTACAATGGTCTCCCTTATTCATCAGACATTGTAGGTGATTACAATGGTCTCTCTTATTTCTCAGACATTGTTTGTGATTACAATGGATAAGTTATTCCATTTCTCTAAACTCTTTAATAACCGTATGTAATATCATTTCATATAACATCGAAACATGTTACAGTTTATCAATTTCTATTGATTGTCTTACTCCCCGTGAACTCATGTTTTCTGAGCATTTCTGCTTACTTTCCGAAGCACCACTATTGATACTATATATATAAAGATTATTCATATACACTTTGTTTACTCTCGTCTACTTATCTTTATAAATCTTTTACCGATTCTTATTCTTTATATACTCGGTCTATCGATTCCTCTTGATTATCTCACTATCCACCTCCGAAAATGAATTTGAATAATTGTCCTAAACTTTTGGAATACTACATCACCTCGTAACCCATCACCTAGAAACAAATTAATTAAATTGAACACGACTTTAACCTATCATCTTATAACATTTTTACTCCAAGAAGTGGGACTTATTCAACCCATAATTATCTACTATTTTGCATCAACATGTTGCGACGACTTCTGCCCATTGCACTTGCTATTTCACTATCGTTTTGTAAACAATTTTATTATTATTTTATAAACTATCCTTTCACTATATTTCAAACGGATTTACTAGGCTCTTCAGAACTTTCTTACTAATACCTTATAAATTAATAACCAGACTTACTATCAACTTATAAACTGTTTTGTTAATCACATATAAACTATTTTGTAAACACCTTACAAAAAGTTTTGCCATTACCTTGTGAAACTATTTTACTATCACTTTATAAACCGTTTCGCTAAAATTTTATACACTATTTGTCATTATCCAATCAAAAATTTCGTCATTCTTTTACAAGATACTTCACCACCATCTTATAAACTAAATCACTGAGATACTGCTACTACATAAACTGTTTTGGACGAGTTTCGAATATACTATCTTGTTATAATCTTGCAAATCGTTCTGTCAATTACCTTATACCCAATTTGTCACCATATTATAAAGTAGCGTATACATTTCTTCGTAATCCATCGTCTTGAACTCTTCCAGTTGGTGGGAGTTTGACTTTAAATTGTTACCTCGGATCGTGCTGTCTTCTGACACTTAACTTCGAAACGTGATTGATTAACGTCTCATTTTTTTTCTCGTTACTTCTTATGATTTTGAAGAACAACATTTGTTGTTGTTTTTATTGTGTTTTGTGTTGGCAATACATAAGTAGGATGATTTATAATCATCTTATTGAAATGGATTGGGACGCCTCTTCATTTGAATAAGAAAATTATAAACCGCCGAACCATAAGTTTATAATCCCTTACGTACATGGATTGGGACGCCTCTTTATGTAAGTGACGAATTATAAAGGATTGGGCTTATGTGTATCCGCCATAGCGTGCGTACGAATCATTCTTTGGGCTATGAACTCCTCTCGACTCGTAATTTGTTATGTGGATTTTTCCGATTTTGTATCGACCACCGCGAGCTTGATAAGCTAATAGTAATGTGCTATTATCCGCTTCCAAGGATTGATGACTTGTTAGAATCCTTCAATCCATCCACTCTTGTTCATTGAACATATTTGATACTTTGGTTTTCGATCATTTAACTCCCGTTGGAAACCTCGACGATGACTTGTCTATATCGTCATCTCTTCATAATTAAACCATATGGCGATTAAGAAGAATTGAGCACCGGGACGTCGCTCTCTTAAGGAGTGCGTACTGTGACATTTCGTAATTTCATGTCATTAATTTTTCTATTTTAATTACCTAGCCATTCTATTTTTTTTTAATAATTAACTTCGTCAGAAGTTATCCGCGTACGTCATGACACGTACAATTAATTCAACCGACACTAGACTATGTCCAGTCTACACTTTTTATACACTTTTGGTTCCTTACAATCCTATTTTAAAAAGTCACTTTTCACTTTTTCCATTTTTACGTAAACCTTGCACCTTTTACGTCTTACGCGTTCTAAACCTTCGTTTTTATGTTCTAACTACATTTAAATCCTCCGATAGACTCATCACTAATCTAAATTACTAAAATATTTTATGAAAACAAATTTTAATATTTTTGGAAGTTTTTATATTTTTACACTACCCGGTATTGCGTTACGTGTCTTAAAAACCCAACATTTAATTACCGGGAGCAACCTACACTACATATTACACTCAATACTAATTTTAACACTAAAAATCTGCACTCACCTTTCCCCCTCCTTGTTTCTAACGCCTACTCACTACCACACATGTCCAAATTGTGGACAAGTGTTCTTATCACCCTTCCATAAGTTAAATAACTTCTCAAAACTCACCCACCATCATTTTTATACATGCAAATCTCCAAATTTCTGCTCTTTCTCTTTCAATGTCGTGGCTTATTCAAGCAAAAACACCCTTGATGTTTGTGATTTTTAGCTAAACTATTATGCAAGAATGGAGGTCCATGGATGCTAGTCATTGTTGATCATTTTCTTCTTCAAAAGTCTTGATTTTCAAGTGTTCTTCAAAGGTGTTTCAAAAAGGTTTTCAAGATGTGTCCATGGCTGTGATTTCAAGGTTTTCAAAGAGTCTTTAAAGTGTTCTTGGTGGTTTGGAAGCAAGGGTTTCTCTTGGTGAAGATTGGGGTTTTGGTGTTCTTGGTTTCTTGGTTTCTTGGTTTTCTTGTTGTAATCCTTGTTCTCCATCTTTTGTAAGGAACCAACACTCATTTCTTGTATTCATTTCACTACTGAGATTCATGTTATTTTATGTATTTTGTATGTTATATAAGTTCTTGATGCTTGAATATGCTTGGTACATGTTAAAAATTACAAGAAAACACTAAAAAGGACTTATTCTGAAAACACTATTCTGATCAAGGGTAAAAATATAATTAACTGGACGAAACAGTAGACCATGGACCTAAACTAAAAATATTTAGTTGTAGATCTATGTCTTGTGGTCATTTCCATGTGTGGTGATTCCCGTGACGACACCCGATGATTAAACTAAAAATGTTTTCGTGAAACATGTCATATTCTGAGTAACAGATTTGAAACCTATATAAGTCATTTTTTTTGTACATGACCACCTGTTGCTCAAAACATAAAAGTTGTAGATAACATTTCAACTTAAACGTGGCCACAAGAATGATATTAATCAGGATTGTAGAACTCAAGATATTGTATTTTTTGTGGGACTGTTTTGATATTAGTGATTTCAGAACTGGGTAGCAAGGGGAAAAATAATAAATTCACTACTGTTACGAAACTTCTAAATTAGTGGGCCCCACAAAACTTGTTAGTACAGATGAATACCTTTCCGGGGATATAAAGAAGTTAATTTTTTTACTTATGGTTTGCAAGATATGAATTTTTGAAAGTGGTTAAGTTATAAAAATTCCATCAGATTTTGAATTAAAAGTTACAAAAAAAAGGTTAGTAACTTATGAAATTGGACCCTTAAGTTATATTTTGAACCACCTAATATAATTTGGACCTTTATTCATAATCTGAACCTTTTGACTAAGAATTGACCCCTTTGACTAAATTGAACCCTTAGACTTAAATTGGACCTCTAATACTTATTTTAGACTTAAGAATAAAAATGGACTAAAAACATGAAACTTTGTAAGAAAAGTAAAAATTATACTTGTAAGTCATTTTTATATACCAAACTAAATCTTGATGTTTATTTAAACTTTATGTACCAAGCATAATTGAGATCGTAATTTATATAGCATATAATAATGATTGTATCATTATTCATAAAAGCTAAGACACGCGTATATATTCTAGGTTGCTTGTAGAGTTCTTGCGGATTATTTCTTCATTTCTTCACTTGATCGTTCACTTTTGATTTCGGTGAGTTCATAGCCCCACTTTAACTCTTAAACTATTTATAAACCCATTGGGGGAGATACATGCTAGTTTTACAAACTGAATACAAGTAGTTTTGGTATGTTTGACCCGATTACATGATTATAGTTATTGAGTAACTTTTGCCATTCAAGTCCCTAATTTCATGAACCGTTAATTCCGTGGGAAACGCTAGTATTATGAATATGCATATTTGGTTTGACAAGCCTGTCCGGATGAGTCGCACTTATATACAACGGGTAGCATAACATTGAGAAATTAAGGTAAATTGGCAATCCTTACCTCTGAAGGGCAGTAACAAACTAGGTCAAGGTGCGGTTTCATGAGCTCGATGCTATAATCATATCTTATTTCCCGACTTGTATTCGTTACATGTCAAATTATGAATAATGCTTGTATTCAACTTATTATTTATTAAACTCTATGAATTCACTCAACCTTTGTGTTGACTTTTTAGCATGTTTTATCTCAGGTCCGTAAATGTTTAATGCTTGGATGGGCGTGCAAGGACATGGATGGATGGACACGTGTTATTTCACATTTGATGGAACTTTTAATAACTCAAAAACTCATGTTGTGTTTAAATTATTTATCTTTTGGACTTTTGTCCTGGTTAAAACTTTTGGGACCTAACTTCGTTAAACTCTGATTTTATCAAATGTGAACTTTGTTTAAAAACATCTTTAATTATTTTGATATTTCCTATGACTTGTACTATGTGACTAATAGATAACACCCTATGTTGTATTCCGTTGCGTTACGAAAATGGGGGTGTTATAGATTGGTACCGGAGCATAAGTTATAGTGAACTAGGTCGTTTTCTTTTTTTAAAACCTAGACTATAACCTTTAACTTTTCAAAAGTCATGAGTTCCATCATCTTGTCCGATATCCATGCGCGCCTGCTTCCTAAATTTCCTATTACTCTATTGAGTATATATCGATATTATATTATACTAAGGATAATTATAGGAGCACTATAATTATTTCTTAACTTGTCCGATAATCCACGAAAGTATAACTTCTTATGTATGTAAGCTTTTGTGCACTAAACTTCCTTGGTGTATTATATGCTATTCATGAGCATTGTAAATTTCAATCCGAAAATTTATACACATCTTCAAGTTATATCAGACATTGTAGGTGATTACAATGATCTCTCTTATTTATCAGACATTGTATGTGATTACAATGGTCTCTCTTATTTCTCAGACATTGTTTGTGATTACAATGGTCTCCCTTATTCATCAGACATTGTAGGTGATTACAATGGTCTCTCTTATTTCTTTGACATTGTTTGTGATTACAATGGTCTCCCTTATTCATCAGACATTGTAGGTGATTACAATGGTCTCTCTTATTTCTTAGACATTGTTTGTGATTACAATGGTCTCCCTTATTCATCAGCCATTGTAGGTGATTACAATGGTCTCCCTTATTCATCAAACATTGTAGGTGATTACAATGGTCTCTCTTATTTCTCAGACATTGTTTGTGATTACAATGGTCTCCCTTATTCATCAGACATTGTAGGTGATTACAATGGTCTCTCTTATTTCTCAGACATTGTTTGTGATTACAATGGTCTCCCTTATTCATCAGACATTGTAGGTGATTACAATGGTCTCTCTTATTTCTCAGACATTGTTTGTGATTACAATGGATAAGTTATTCCATTTCTCTAAACTCTTTAATAACCGTATGTAATATCATTTCATATAACATCGAAACATGTTACAGTTTATCAATTTCTATTGATTGTCTTACTCCCCGTGAACTCATGTTTTCTGAGCATTTCTGCTTACTTTCCGAAGCACCACTATTGATACTATATATATAAAGATTATTCATATACACTTTGTTTACTCTCGTCTACTTATCTTTATAAATCTTTTACCGATTCTTATTCTTTATATACTCGGTCTATCGATTCCTCTTGATTATCTCACTATCCACCTCCGAAAATGAATTTGAATAATTGTCCTAAACTTTTGGAATACTACATCACCTCGTAACCCATCACCTAGAAACAAATTAATTAAATTGAACACGACTTTATCCTATCATCTTATAACATTTTTACTCCAAGAAGTGGGACTTATTCAACCCATAATTATCTACTATTTTGCATCAACATGTTGCGACGACTTCTGCCCATTGCACTTGCTATTTCACTATCGTTTTGTAAACAATTTTATTATTATTTTATAAACTATCCTTTCACTATATTTCAAACGGATTTACTAGGCTCTTCAGAACTTTCTTACTAATACCTTATAAATTAATAACCAGACTTACTATCAACTTATAAACTGTTTTGTTAATCACATATAAACTATTTTGTAAACACCTTACAAAAAGTTTTGCCATTACCTTGTGAAACTATTTTACTATCACTTTATAAACCGTTTCGCTAAAATTTTATACACTATTTGTCATTATCCAATCAAAAATTTCGTCATTCTTTTACAAGATACTTCACCACCATCTTATAAACTAAATCACTGAGATACTGCTACTACATAAACTGTTTTGGACGAGTTTCGAATATACTATCTTGTTATAATCGTGCAAATCGTTCTGTCAATTACCTTATACCCAATTTGACACCATATTATAAAGTAGCGTATACATTTCTTCGTAATCCATCGTCTTGAATTCTTCCAGTTGGTGGGAGTTTGACTTTAAATTGTTACCTCGGATCGTGCTGTCTTCTGACACTTAACTTCGAAACGTGATTGATTAACGTCTCATTCTTTTTCTCGTTACTTCTTATGATTTTGAAGAACAACATTTGTTGTTGTTTTTATTGTGTTTTGTGTTGGCAATACATAAGTATGATGATTTATAATCATCTTATTGAAATGGATTGGGACGGCTCTTCATTTGAATAAGAAAATTATAAACCGCCGAACCATAAGTTTATAATCCCTTCCGTACATGGATTGGGACGCCTCTTTATGTAAGTGACGAATTATAAAGGATTGGGCTTATGTGTATCCGCCATAGTGTGCGTACGAATCATTCTTTGGGCTATGAACTCCTCTCGACTCGTAATTTGTTATGTGGATTTTTCCGATTTTGTATCGACCACCGCGAGCTTGATAAGCTAATAGTAATGTGCTATTATCCGCTTCCAAGGATTGATGACTTGTTAGAATCCTTCAATCCATCCACTCTTGTTCATTGAACATATTTGATACTTTGGTTTTCGATCATTTAACTCCCGTTGGAAACCTCGACGATGACTTGTCTATATCGTCATCTCTTCATAATTAAACCATATGGCGATTAAGAAGAATTGAGCACCGGGACGTCGCTCTCTTAAGGAGTGCGTACTGTGACATTTCGTAATTTCATGTCATTAATTTTTCTATTTTAATTACCTAGCCATTCTATTTTTTTTTAATAATTAACTTCGTCAGAAGTTATCCGCGTACGTCATGACACGTACAATTAATTCAACCGACACTAGACTATGTCCAGTCTACACTTTTTATACACTTTTGGTTCCTTACAATCCTATTTTAAAAAGTCACTTTTCACTTTTTCCATTTTTACGTAAACCTTGCACCTTTTACGTCTTACGCGTTCTAAACCTTCGTTTTTATGTTCTAACTACATTTAAATCCTCCGATAGACTCATCACTAATCTAAATTACTAAAATATTTTATGAAAACAAATTTTAATATTTTTGGAAGTTTTTATATTTTTACACTACCCGGTATTGCGTTACGTGTCTTAAAAACCCAACATTTAATTACCGGGAGCAACCTACACTACATATTACACTCAATACTAATTTTAACACTAAAAATCTGCACTCACCTTTCCCCCTCCTTGTTTCTAACGCCTACTCACTACCACACATGTCCAAATTGTGGACAAGTGTTCTTATCACCCTTCCATAAGTTAAATAACTTCTCAAAACTCACCCACCATCATTTTTATACATGCAAATCTCCAAATTTCTGCTCTTTCTCTTTCAATGTCGTGGCTTATTCAAGCAAAAACACCCTTGATGTTTGTGATTTTTAGCTAAACTATTATGCAAGAATGGAGGTCCATGGATGCTAGTCATTGTTGATCATTTTCTTCTTCAAAAGTCTTGATTTTCAAGTGTTCTTCAAAGGTGTTTTAAAAAGGTTTTCAAGATGTGTCCATGGCTGTGATTTCAAGGTTTTCAAAGAGTCTTTAAAGTGTTCTTGGTGGTTTGGAAGCAAGGGTTTCTCTTGGTGAAGATTGGGGTTTTGGTGTTCTTGGTTTCTTGGTTTTCTTGTTGTAATCCTTGTTCTCCATCTTTTGTAAGGAACCAACACTCATTTCTTTTATTCATTTCACTACTGAGATTCATGTTATTTTATGTATTTTGTATGTTATATAAGTTCTTGATGCTTGAATATACTTGGTACATGTTAAAAATTACAAGAAAACACTAAAAAGGACTTATTCTGAAAAACACTATTCTGATCAGGGGTAAAAACGTAATTAACTGGAGGAAACAGTAGACCATGGACCTAAACTAAAAATATTTAGTTGTAGATCTATGTCTTGTGGTCATTTCCATGTGTGGTGATTCCCGTGACGACACCCGATGATTAAACTAAAAATGTTTTCGTGAAACATGTCATATTCTGAGTAACAGATTTGAAACCTATATAAGTCATTTTTTTTGTACATGACCACCTGTTGCTCAAAACATAAAAGTTGTAGATAACATTTCAACTTAAACGTGGCCACAAGAATGAGATTAATCGGGCTTGTAGAACTCAAGATATTGTATTTTTTGTGGGACTGTTTTGATATTAGTGATTTCAGAACTGGGTAGCAAGGGGAAAAATAATAAATTCACTACTGTTACGAAACTTCAAAATTAGTGGGCCCCACAAAATTTGTTAGTACAGATGAATACCTTTCCGGGGATATAAAGAAGTTAATTTTTTGACTTATGGTTTGCAAGATATGAATTTTTGAAAGTGGTTAAGTTATAAAAATTCCATCAGATTTTGAATTAAAAGTTACAAAAAAAAGGTTAGCAACTTATGAAATTGGACCCTTAAGTTATATTTTGAACCACCTAATATAATTTGGACCTTTAGTCATAATCTGAACCTTTTGACTAAGAATTGACCCCTTTGACTAAATTGAACCCTTAGACTTAAATTGGACCTCTAATACTTATTTTAGACTTAAGAATAAAAATGGACTAAAAACATGAAACTTTGTAAGAAAAGTGAAAATTATACTTGTAAGTCATTTTTATATACCAAACTAAATCTTGATGTTTATTTAAACTTTATGTACCAAGCATAATTGAGATCGTAATTTATATAGCATATAATAATGATTGTATCATTATTCATAAAAGCTAAGACACGCGTATATATTCTAGGTTGCTTGTAGAGTTCTTGCGGATTATTTCTTCATTTCTTCACTTGATCGTTCACTTTTGATTTCGGTGAGTTCATAGCCCCACTTTAACTCTTAAACTATTTATAAACCCATTGGGGGAGATACATGCTAGTTTTACAAACTGAATACAAGTAGTTTTGGTATGTTTGACCCGATTACATGATTATAGTTATTGAGTAACTTTTGCCATTCAAGTCCCTAATTTCATGAACCGTTAATTCCGTGGGAAACGCTAGTATTATGAATATGCATATTTGGTTTGACAAGCCTGTCCGGATGAGTCGCACTCATATACAACGGGTAGCATAATATTGAGAAATTAAGGTAAATTGGCAATCCTTACCTCTGAAGGGCAGTAACAAACTAGGTCAAGGTGCGGTTTCATGAGCTCGATGCTATAATCATATCTTATTTCCCGACTTGTATTCGTTACATGTCAAATTATGAATAATGCTTGTATTCAACTTATTATTTATTAAACTCTATGAATTCACTCAACCTTTGTGTTGACTTTTTAGCATGTTTTATCTCAGGTCCGTAAATGTTTAATGCTTGGATGGGCGTGCAAGGACATGGATGGATGGACACGTGTTATTTCACATTTGATGGAACTTTTAATAACTCAAAAACTCATGTTGTGTTTAAATTATTTATCTTTTGGACTGTTGTCCTGGTTAAAACTTTTGGGACCTAACTTCGTTAAACTCTGATTTTATCAAATGTGAACTTTGTTTAAAAACATCTTTAATTATTTTGATATTTCCTATGACTTGTACTATGTGACTAACAGATAACACCCTATGTTGTATTCCGTTGCGTTACGAAAATGGGGGTGTTATAGATTGGTACCAGAGCATAAGTTATAGTGAACTAGGTCGTTTTCTTTTTTTAAAACCTAGACTATAACCTTTAACTTTTCAAAAGTCATGAGTTCCATCATCTTGTCCGATATCCATGCGCGCCTGCTTCCTAAATTTCCTATTACTCTATTGAGTATATATCGATATTATATTATACTAAGGATAATTATAGGAGCACTATAATTATTTCTTAACTTGTCCGATAATCCACGAAAGTATAACTTCTTATGTATGTAAGCTTTTGTGCACTAAACTTCCTTGGTGTATTATATGCTATTCGTGAGCATTGTAAATTTCAATCCGAAAATTTATACACATCTTCAAGTTATATCAGACATTGTAGGTGATTACAATGATCTCTCTTATTTATCAGACATTGTATGTGATTACAATGGTCTCTCTTATTTCTCAGACATTGTTTGTGATTACAATGGTCTCCCTTATTCATCAGACATTGTAGGTGATTACAATGGTCTCTCTTATTTCTTTGACATTGTTTGTGATTACAATGGTCTCCCTTATTCATCAGACATTGTAGGTGATTACAATGGTCTCTCTTATTTCTTAGACATTGTTTGTGATTACAATGGTCTCCCTTATTCAGCAGCCATTGTAGGTGATTACAATGGTCTCCCTTATTCATCAAACATTGTAGGTGATTACAATGGTCTCTCTTATTTCTATGACATTGTTTGTGATTACAATGGTCTCCCTTATTCATCAGACATTGTAGGTGATTACAATGGTCTCTCTTATTTCTCAGACATTGTTTGTGATTACAATGGTCTCCCTTATTCATCAGACATTGTAGGTGATTACAATGGTCTCTCTTATTTCTCAGACATTGTTTGTGATTACAATGGATAAGTTATTCCATTTCTCTAAACTCTTTAATAACCGTATGTAATATCATTTCATATAACATCGAAACATGTTACAGTTTATCAATTTCTATTGATTGTCTTACTCCTCGTGAACTCATGTTTTCTGAGCATTTCTGCTTACTTTCCGAAGCACCACTATTGATACTATATATATAAAGATTATTCATATACACTTTGTTTACTCTCGTCTACTTATCTTTATAAATCTTTTACCGATTCTTATTCTTTATATACTCCGGTCTATCGATTCCTCTTGATTATCTCACTATCCACCTCCGAAAATGAATTTGAATAATTGTCCTAAACTTTTGGAATACTACATCACCTCGTAACCCATCACCTAGAAACAAATTAATTAAATTGAACACGACTTTAACCTATCATCTTATAACATTTTTACTCCAAGAAGTGGGACTTATTCAACCCATAATTATCTACTATTTTGCATCAACATGTTGCGACGACTTCTGCCCATTGCACTTGCTATTTCACTATCGTTTTGTAAACAATTTTATTATTATTTTATAAACTATCCTTTCACTATATTTCAAACGGATTTACTAGGCTCTTCAGAACTTTCTTACTAATACCTTATAAATTAATAACCAGACTTACTATCAACTTATAAACTGTTTTGTTAATCACATATAAACTATTTTGTAAACACCTTACAAAAAGTTTTGCCATTACCTTGTGAAACTATTTTACTATCACTTTATAAACCGTTTCGCTAAAATTTTATACACTATTTGTCATTATCCAATCAAAAATTTCGTCATTCTTTTACAAGATACTTCACCACCATCTTATAAACTAAATCACTGAGATACTGCTACTACATAAACTGTTTTGGACGAGTTTCGAATATACTATCTTGTTATCATCTTGCAAATCGTTCTGTCAATTACCTTATACCCAATTTGTCACCATATTATAAAGTAGCGTATACATTGCTTCGTAATCCATCGTCTTGAACTCTTCCAGTTGGTGGGAGTTTGACTTTAAATTGTTACCTCGGATCGTGCTGTCTTCTGACACTTAACTTCGAAACGTGATTGATTAACGTCTCATTCTTTTTCTCGTTACTTCTTATGATTTTGAAGAACAACATTTGTTGTTGTTTTTATTGTGTTTTGTGTTGGCAATACATAAGTAGGATGATTTATAATCATCTTATTGAAATGGATTGGGACGCCTCTTCATTTGAATAAGAAAATTATAAACCGCCGAACCATAAGTTTATAATCCCTTCCGTACATGGATTGGGACGCCTCTTTATGTAAGTGACGAATTATAAAGGATTGGGCTTATGTGTATCCGCCATAGTGTGCGTACGAATCATTCTTTGGGCTATGAACTCCTCTCGACTCGTAATTTGTTATGTGGATTCTTCCGATTTTGTATCGACCACCGCGAGCTTGATAAGCTAATAGTAATGTGCTATTATCCGCTTCCAAGGATTGATGACTTGTTAGAATCCTTCAATCCATCCACTCTTGTTCATTGAACATATTTGATACTTTGGTTTTCGATCATTTAACTCCCGTTGGAAACCTCGACGATGACTTGTCTATATCGTCATCTCTTCATAATTAAACCATATGGCGATTAAGAAGAATTGAGCACCGGGACGTCGTTCTCTTAAGGAGTGCGTACTGTGACATTTCGTAATTTCATGTCATTAATTTTTCTATTTTAATTACCTAGCCATTCTTTTTTTTTTAATAATTAACTTCGTCGGAAGTTATCCGCGTACGTCATGACACGTACAATTAATTCAACCGACACTAGACTATGTCCAGTCTACACTTTTTATACACTTTTGGTTCCTTACAATCCTATTTTAAAAAGTCACTTTTCACTTTTTCCATTTTTAAGTAAACCTTGCACCTTTTACGTCTTACGCGTTCTAAACCTTCGTTTTTATGTTCTAACTACATTTAAATCCTCCGATAGACTCATCACTAATCTAAATTACTAAAATATTTTATGAAAACAAATTTTAATATTTTTGGAAGTTTTTATATTTTTACACTACCCGGTATTGCGTTACGTGTCTTAAAAACCCTACATTTAATTACCGGGAGCAACCTACACTACATATTACACTCAATACTAATTTTAACACTAAAAATCTGCACTCACCTTTCCCCCTCCTTGTTTCTAACGCCTACTCACTACCACACATGTCCAAATTGTGGACAAGTGTTCTTATCACCCTTCCATAAGTTAAATAACTTCTCAAAACTCACCCACCATCATTTTTATACATGCAAATCTCCAAATTTCTGCTCTTTCTCTTTCAATGTCGTGGCTTATTCAAGCAAAAACACCCTTGATGTTTGTGATTTTTAGCTAAACTATTATGCAAGAATGGAGGTCCATGGATGCTAGTCATTGTTGATCATTTTCTTCTTCAAAAGTCTTGATTTTCAAGTGTTCTTCAAAGGTGTTTTAAAAAGGTTTTCAAGATGTGTCCATGGCTGTGATTTCAAGGTTTTCAAAGAGTCTTTAAAGTGTTCTTGGTGGTTTGGAAGCAAGGGTTTCTCTTGGTGAAGATTGGGGTTTTGGTGTTCTTGGTTTCTTGGTTTCTTGGTTTTCTTGTTGTAATCCTTGTTCTCCATCTTTTGTAAGGAACCAACACTCATTTCTTTTATTCATTTCACTACTGAGATTCATGTTATTTTATGTATTTTGTATGTTATATAAGTTCTTGATGCTTGAATATGCTTGGTACATGTTAAAAATTACAAGAAAACACTAAAAAGGACTTATTCTGAAAACACTATTCTGATCAAGGGTAAAAATGTAATTAACTGGATGAAACAGTAGACCATGGACCTAAACTAAAAATATTTAGTTGTAGATCTATGTCTTGTGGTCATTTCCATGTGTGGTGATTCCCGTGACGACACCCGATGATTAAACTAAAAATGTTTTCGTGAAACATGTCATATTCTGAGTAACAGATTTGAAACCTATATAAGTCATTTTTTTTGTACATGACCACCTGTTTCTCAAAACATAAAAGTTGTAGATAACATTTCAACTTAAACGTGGCCACAAGAATGAGATTAATCGGGCTTGTAGAACTCAAGATATTGTATTTTTGTGGGACTGTTGTGATATTAGTGATTTCAGAACTGGGTAGTAAGGGGAAAAATAATAAATTCACTACTGTTACGAAACTTCTAAATTAGTGGGCCCCACAAAACTTGTTAGTACAGATGAATACCTTTCCGGGGATATAAAGAAGTTAATTTTTCGACTTATGGTTTGCAAGATATGAATTTTTGAAAGTGGTTAAGTTATAAAAATTCCATCAGATTTTGAATTAAAAGTTACAAAAAAAAGGTTAGTAACTTATGAATTTGGACCCTTAAGTTATATTTTGAACCACCTAATATAATTTGGACCTTTAGTCATAATATGAACCTTTTGACTAAGAATTGACCCCTTTGACTAAATTGAACCCTTAGACTTAAATTGGACCTCTAATACTTATTTTAGACTTAAGAATAAAAATGGACTAAAAACATGAAACTTTGTAAGAAAAGTGAAAATTATACTTGTAAGTCATTTTTATATACCAAACTAAATCTTGATGTTTATTTAAACTTTATGTACCAAGCATAATTGAGATCGTAATTTATATAGCATATAATAATGATTGTATCATTATTCATAAAAGCTAAGACACGCGTATATATTCTAGGTTGCTTGTAGAGTTCTTGCGGATTATTTCTTCATTTCTTCACTTGATCGTTCACTTTTGATTTCGGTGAGTTCATAGCCCCACTTTAACTCTTAAAACTATTTATAAACCCATTGGGGGAGATACATGCTAGTTTTACAAACTGAATACAAGTAGTTTTGGTATGCTTGACCCGATTACATGATTATAGTTATTGAGTAACTTTTGCCATTCAAGTCCCTAATTTCATGAACCGTTAATTCCGTGGGAAACGCTAGTATTATGAATATGCATATTTGGTTTGACAAGCCTGTCCGGATGAGTCGCACTCATATACAACGGGTAGCATAATATTGAGAAATTAAGGTAAGTTGGCAATCCTTACCTCTGAAGGGCAGTAACAAACTAGGTCAAGGTGCGGTTTCATGAGCTCGATGCTATAATCATATCTTATTTCCCGACTTGTATTCGTTACATGTCAAATTATGAATAATGCTTGTATTCAAATTATTATTTATTAAACTCTATGAATTCACTCAACCTTTGTGTTGACTTTTTAGCATGTTTTATCTCAGGTCCGTAAATGTTTAATGCTTGGATGGGCGTGCAAGGACATGGATGGATGGACACGTGTTATTTCACATTTGATGGAACTTTTAATAACTCAAAAACTCATGTTGTGTTTAAATTATTTATTTTTTGGACTCTTGTCCTGGTTAAAACTTTTGGGACCTAACTACGTTAAACTCTGATTTTATCAAATGTGAACTTTGTTTAAAAACATCTTTAATTATTTTGATGTTTCCTATGACTTGTACTATGTGACTAGTAGATAACACCCTATGTTGTATTCCGCTGCGTTACGAGAATGGGGGTGTTATATATTTGCATCATTTATCCTATGTTATTCACTTGTTTTACATTATTTTATATGTGAATTGATACTTAATCGCTTACTTTTGTAATTCTCAGTTATAAACAAGCATTTGGTAAAAGTTAGCTATTTTGGCGCATCTATGCTTAAGGACGTGTCGTATCAGATTTTCTGACTCGTATTTTATTCCAGGCTCGATACGGCTCATCCCTTCCCATGGGTGAGGCGTATCGACTGACCTAATGAAATTTCCAGTTTTTAATTTTTATGTTTATTTTCTACTAACCATTGATTAACAAGATTTGCACTAGCTGTGATTTTCAAATTAACACAGGTTATTTACGAAGAAGTGGTGGTTTACATACATTCTAAATTCTCTGTGTGTTGTAGCCATGTTGGCATTCAGACGTCATTCAACACAAAAAATAAAAAGTTGCTCACAAACGCATAATGGAGGATCATACCGAGCAAATCTCAGGGGTGTTTTTCGTTCTAATTCTTTATATTTCCTGTTTTTAATTTCAATTTTAAACAACGAGGATGTTGTTTATCTTAAGTGGGGGGATGGAGAATTAGAACGTTACTTGTCCTTATTTTTTCAAAAATTTGCTTAATATGTGTTTAATATGCTTAAATTTAAAATTTTTCGAGCATGTTTTTGTTAAATCTAAGTTGCATGACCGCACACATAACACTTATGTACTAGTAGACATCTCACTACTGCTTGTTGTATTATATTTATGGATTGCAAGGGAGTTTGCCGTTATGGGAAAGCCAACTAAGGTTTATCCTCTGAATGAGATATTATTGAGTTTAATTCATGTCTACCTACTAAAGCGTGATTTTCCGTGTTAAAGCGTGAGTTAGTCTATGATTTGTGTCTTATTCATGGGATGGTTGGGAAGTGATTAACCACACTTGTATGGACTTAATCTATTTGTTTTATTTATTTTATTTAACACAAATTATTTCCCAATTGTTATCCCTACCCTTTACCAAGTTACTATATTCGTTGTTAGCTTTCGAGCATCCGAATATGGTAATGGCTAAGTGAGAATGTCAAAAGCATGAATAAGGTAGTGACCATCCGAGTTTTAGACTAACCGAATAACGCGTCAGCGATCTAGAGTATGTCTTGGTGACCATCTGTTAGGAAAATAACGCACCAGCGAACCGGGATACACACTAGTGACCATCCGTTGTTTGAGGAATCGAGGGCTCGCGCTAGAAATCTACTAAGTTTGTGCAGGAGATGTTTTAACAAAGCTAGGTTTAACCCTTAAGCCTTATCATAACCCAATTTACCGCTTTAGACTTGTCACTCCTTAGCTTTAGTGGTGGAGATGTGTATCCTTGCCAAGCTTATAATAGAATATTCGTCACGACCGAGCAATTGAGAGAATTACTTAAATGTTACCACATAGACTAGTTGAGTGGTTTGAGTGATTTCATTTTCCTACTTCATAAGGTGTTTAGTTGTGCAATTATGATTAAAACGAATGAGTGCTTAAAACTATAAAAATAAATCCTCAGCTGTATTTAGGATACATTTTCATAAGTTTAAATCTAAGGTTTACTTGAGGACAAGTAAAGTTCAAGTGGGGGGATATTTGATGATATCAAATAAGTACATTTTATTTGCATCATTTATCCTATGTTATTCTCTTGTTTTACATTATTTATATGTGAATTGATACTTAATCGCTTACTTTTGTAATTCTCAGTTATAAACAAGCATTTGTTTAAAGTTACCTATTTTGGACGTAAATTGGAGCAAAATGGATCAAGTTGGAAAAGTCTACTAAACTGAAGGAAGATGCGCCGTATCATTCTAGACAGATACGCCGAACATAAAGACTTAGACGAATATGAAGACCATTGCCTGACTTTGAAGCATACGCCGTATGGAATTATCCCATACGCCGTATATGAAACCTTGGTCAACGAGGAGATCTGACTTGTTTTACTCCAGATACGCCGTATTGCACTCCAAATATGCGGCGTATTAATCGCAAGACTTCACCAAATAATCTAAAATTCTGAAGGACGATGCGCCGTATGAAGACTGAAGCTATGCCGTATCTTATGACGGTGTACGAATATTCCAAAATATAATAATCTTGGACCCCACGCGAAGTTACCTAGATACGGCGTATCAACTTAATGGATACGCCGTATCAACCCTGTCATCAGAAAGTATAAATAGCCCATTCGACAGCAACATTCGAGACACACACATATACCAAGGGCGAAAACCAAACGAATTGGCAGCACAAGACACAACCTAAAGGACGAATTCAGAGCAGTAAGAAGGTCCTGCTAGTACTTTAATTCATAGGAAAACTCGTTTACTTGTATTAGCAATCTGTTAATCGTTGAGTTAGCGTCTTTTTCACTATTTGATCGGACTTAATTGTTTCCAGTTTTATAAAGAGTATTTGATGTTTATTTGGTTTCTTAATGCATGTGCTTTGATTACATATTGAGTTTATTGCGCCTTGTCAACGTAGGCTCGCGCAATTACTTCATTAACATCGTTTGCATAGTTGATGTAAGCCTGTAAAAGGGATAAATAATACATAAACTTAGTAATCATTAGGTGTTTACACGTCTGTGTTGAGAATTCCACTGAGAGAGAATAGATTTTAGCACTCATCTTATACAGCTAAGCAATTAAACGTGTTACAAGTTTTCCTACTATCGGCCAGGCCTCTTATCTGTATATGTTTTCTATCTGTGTACGTGTGTGCCATTCGTTCCTTTTATTTTATTTACTATTTACTTAATCTACACATCGTGCCAGTCTCTCAGGCTGAAAACCCCCTTGCGTTAGATTAGGGCTTTAGAACTAACTTAGGATTAAAATACTGATAGATATCTAGGTGTTAACGTTCCACTCTTAGTGTTCGACACTCTACTTACCAACTAGCTACATTGATCGGGTACACTGCTCATTAGTGTGTGTTATAGGATAAGTCGGCTAAAAATAAATTTAAAACTTGATAATATAATCTATTCTACAACGATATACGCACGCATCAAGTTTTTGGCGCCGCTGACGGGGAGTGAATTGTTTAATACTTGAATATCTGTTAATATTTTAATTTAGAATTAATTTTTTTTAGTTTTTGATTTTTAGTTTTTAATTTACTAACTTTGTTGTGTATTTGTATTATTTGCATTAATTGTATTTTTTTGCATATTTTCTGTTTTCATGTTTGTTTATTTTTTGATTTTCTGTTTTTTTGCATTGTTACTGTCTGCTGTAATTTGCTGAACTTAATGATACGGCGCATCTATTTATTTAGATACGGCGCATCTATTTATTTAGATACGGCGTATTGCGTTTTTATTTTTTATACAGCTGATGCACGTGATGTGTCGTTGCGGTTTAACAGTTTTAATGCCTACTCAAGTTTTAAATTTATATTTAGCCGACTTATCAATAACACGCACACTTAACGAGCAGTGTACCCGGTCAGTATGAAGATAATGGTAAGTAGAGTGTCGATCACTAAGAGTGGAACGTATTATCTAGTTATTCTAATCAGTATTTTAATATCCTAACGCAAGGGGGTTTCATCCTGAGAGACTGGCACGGTTTGTTTGCCATTAAATAATAAAATAAACCAATAGGCACGAATCAGCAAGTAGCACACACATACACAGATAAATACTCGAGACAATAAGAGGGCTGTCCTTATGATTAAGTAGATTGTCACTTGTTTTATTGATAGCTTTATATGAAGTGTATGTAGTTAACCCTTTCTCGTTGGTCCTAATCTTATCGGCGAGTAAACCCTTAATGATTACTTATGTCTAAAAGTTATTCCTAAGTGATCAATTTAGTAATAACCGTGGGAGCCACATTATGTCCCGCAGTCAAATGCCCGCAAGCCACTAATAAACACAGAGGTTATCAATGCACTAATAAGTAGTAACCAAAGACATCATTATATAAACTTTAATTGATGGGAAAGCAAGTATTAAAGGGAGTGCAATCTTTCGTTGTCACATTACACAAGCCACCAATCCTGATGAATTAAAGTTTGCTAACACAATAAAACAAAACTACTTAATGAATTAAACACATGCAACACCTTCTTACAGCTCTTGTATCTTTGATTTGGGTGTGTCTTGTGCTGCCTCCTTGACTGAATTCGTCCTTTGTTTCTCCTGTTCGGACTTCGGTTTTAGGTTTTCCGGAACTTGTAATTCGTCTGGTCTACGGGGTATTTATAGTTTCTGTCTGAGGGAAGAAGCGGCGCATCTACTAAGTAGATGCGGCGCATGTACTTAACTTCGCGTGGGGTCCAAGATTATAATATTCAGGAATATTCGTACACCGCCAGAAGATGCGGCGTAACTCCATGATTAGATGCGGCGCATGTCCTCTTGTATCTTGGATCGTATATGGTGATATCTTGATATAGATGCGGCGCATGTCATGAGTGAGATGCGGCGCATCTGGAGCAGATTAGTCTTGATCTTCTTCATTTCAGTAGACTCTTAACTTCTTGCATGTTATGCTCCATAATCAGTCCAAAATCGCTAAGTTTCACCAAATGCTTGTTTTTACCTGAGAATTACAAAAGTAAACGATTAAGTATCAATCCTCATACATAATATAGTAAAACAAGTCAAATTAATAGGATAAATGATAGTAATAAAATGTACTTATTTGAGTTCATCAAATATCCCCCCACTTGAACTTTACTTGTCCCCAAGTAAACCTTAGAATTTCTCTTATGAAAATGTATCCTAAAAGATGTTAGGATTTATTTTTATATTTAAGCATGTATTCGTTCATTTCATAATCACACAACTAAACACTTAACGAATTAGAAGTAAAATAAAATAAGTCGATAAAAGCAAATCTAATCGTTTAACTGTCCAGTCGAGACGAATATTCTATCATAAGCTTGGCAAGTATACACATCTCCTCCACTAAAGCCAAGGAATAACAAGTCTAAAGTGGTAAAAAGGGTTTTTAGGCTTAAGGGTTAATTATTCTTAATCACTATCGATCTCAAATTCCAGAAAAGGCGACAAAATCACAAATACATGATCGAATCCATGAACACGATACTTGCAATTGCTCAAATCCTTAACTCGAATAGGCTAAAGATAGGTCCAAACTTCACCAATAATAATATATCAAAAAGGGCGACAAAATCATAAATACATAGCCGAATCCACGACTACGATACTTAAGATTGCTCAAATCCCTAATCTCAATAAATCAAAGGTTTGGTTGGATAAAGAATAATAAAGGGTATGGATAACATTTGGGATATAAATTGGTGTAAAAATAAAAATAAACAAAACAAATAAATCAAAATCTTAAGTGTGGTTAATCACTATCCCAACCATCCCATGAATAAGACTCATATCATCGAATAACTCACGCTTTAACACTTGAAACACACGCTTTAGGTAGACACGAATTATACTCAACAAAATCTTAATCAAAGAATAAACCTTAATTGGCGTTCCCATAACTGCCAATTCCCATTCAATCCATAGATATAGTACAACAAATAGTGGTGATATCGACCACTTACATAACTTTACATAAGTTGGTTAAAACTAACTTCCAACTTTTCTTTCTTTCTTTTTCTTTTCTCATTTTTTCGATTTTTTTTTTTTTTTTTTTTTTTTTTTTTTTTTTTTTTTTTTTTTTTTTTTTTTTTAAGACATAAACATAGATGTGTAAAATTTCACCACATCACTATAACTTTCTTTCCGGATAATTTTTCCATACTTTTCATGACTTCAGAAATAATGGTAATAGTGAAAGTAGTAAACACACGAAAAATAAACTCCAAAATATACAATATTTACTTTCACTCCAATTGCATTGTGCAATTTCCCGACCTAACCATAGATAATGAATTACGCACGCGAACACAGGCAATGTAAGGAGACACACTTTGCCTATAGCAATCAACCAACCACGGATTCTAATCTACAGGGTAGGCTAAGGTGTAAGGGTGTAACGAAACATTTTAAACATAGGTGTAAGAAACGAAAGGAATGGCTCTGAGGGTTTTTCTAGGGGTATCTTACTCTAAAAATGAGAGTAACAAAAGGGTTTTATACGGGGGTTAACTAACCAGTGTAGTTAGTTAATAACACATAACATATAAAGGCTATTTGGGTGTAATCCTAGAATTTTACCAATTTAGACAAGTCATTCCAATTATATAAATAATACTCATTATGGTGGTCTCGAATAGTATACAAGCCAAGTTCTAAAGTTTACAAGTCACCGGCACACTCATAGATTTGTGAATTTTGAAAAATCACAATTTTTGAAAATAACGTCATGTGTGCAGTTATGCAACTTAGATCTTAAACAAAAACATGCTAAAAAATTTTAAGTTTGATATATTAAGCACATTTTAA
This sequence comes from Artemisia tridentata subsp. tridentata, assembly GCA_021014915.2. Classification (NCBI taxonomy): domain Eukaryota; kingdom Viridiplantae; phylum Streptophyta; class Magnoliopsida; order Asterales; family Asteraceae; genus Artemisia; species Artemisia tridentata. The sequence continues at coordinate 197,675,573 of CP139506.1, forward strand.
GCATAATTTTTGAAAAAGTTTAGGACAAAGTAAGTTTTAAGTGTTCTAATTCTCCAATCCCCCACTTAAGTTAAACAACGTCCTCGTTGTTTGTATAAAAGGTTAAAAACTGGAAAATAAAAGAATTAGAACAGAAAAACTCCCCTGAGATTTGCTCGGTATGATCCTCCATTAGTATTAGAGCAAAAATCATCTTTCTTGTGGATTAGAACGTTAAAGCTTCATACTTGATGTATCCACAGGAAATCCAGGAAACTATAATACCACCAACACTTTAAAACACACCTAAGATAAGAAAGGTTCAAACTTGCATAATACATTAGTAGTTAGGAAAAATAAAACTTAAAAATTAAAACTGAAAATCATCAGGTCAGTCGATGCGCCGTATCTTATTGAAGAAGATACGCCGTATCGAGCCTGGAATAAATACGGATCAGAATAAAGATGCGCCGCATCCTTAACCAGGGATGCGCCGCATTAAAAATAAACTGATAAATAGTTTTAAAGTCGAAAATAAAAATGCAGAAAAATAAAATAAGATATGACCATTGCAAGAGATGCGTCGCATCTCAGGATGGAGATGCGCCGTATCCTCATGCGGCCTGGACTGACTCGACACAGAAAACAGAATAATAAAATATAAATCCGGGTTGTCTCTCGGTAAGCACTTGTCTTTATTCCAGAGTCTTCAAGTTAGACTCACGTTCAGCTCTTTAATATCGATCATTGACTCCTACATTGCCGCGTAGGATCCACTTAGCAACTAATTCGTCACGTATATATTCAGGTCCCAAGTTCAAAACTCCTTTATAGAATCCTTCCATCATCTGATACGGGTATTCAATCCCTCTCTTCATGTCATCATTACTAATAAAAAGGAATGGAGAGAATTTGTAGCAGACCCTATTAGTAGCATGTTTAAATCCAGGGTGAGTTCGGGGCATCATATAAGTGATAACGTCGCTTCCACATTGAAAGGTGATCTTTCCTTCAAATCGCTTTGCATTAATAGTGATCTCCCTACAAAATGGTTTTCCAACAATCACGTCACCCATATTGCTGTCACAATAGGCATTCATGTCTTCAACAACGGCGAACTCAGTTACAATAGTAAAGCGTCCCACGAAGATCGGAACATTAATGAAGGCTCCAACAACATTCTTTCCCTTGTACTCCACTTTATTTCTCATAATGGAATTGTAAAAGCTTCTTGACATAACATTGATCGGCAAAATAGGAAAGAAATTGGCGTCAATACATTTGTATCCAATCATGCATGGGAATTGCAAATTGTAAGCACAATTGGCGTGGATCCTTCTACCATAATCCCAAGAACCATCATATCCCTCAAATTCATCGTAATTCCTAGTATTAATAACGTTGACTTTTGGACTATCCACAATTTCTCCTTCTTCTAACTCAGATTCAGCATCATCCATGAACAGGTCATTGGATTCCAATGGTCCATTAAGGTCATTAAGTTCAATGTAGTCCCCATCGTAACGTTCGAGTGATTTATCATGCACTAATACTTCATTCATAAAATTGGCTTCGAAGTCGAAGTCAAGCAGTTCTCCGTATCCTTCCATTTTTCTTCTGAAATAATCACGAAAGCATCAGTAGGGTATGCCCAAGAAAGTAATATATTCACTCCCCGGCAACGGCGCAGAAAACTTGATGCGCGTGATGTGTCGTTGCGGTTTAGCAGTTTTAATGCCTACTCAAGTTTTAAATTTATATTTAGCCGACTTATCAATAACACACACACTTAACGAGCAGTGTACCCGGTCAGTATGAAGATAATGGTAAGTAGAGTGTCGATCACTAAGAGTGGAACGTATTATCTAGTTATTCTAATCAGTATTTTAATATCCTAACGCAAGGGGGTTTCAGCCTGAGAGACTGGCACGGTTTGTTTGCCATTAAATAATAAAATAAACCAATAGGCACGAATCAGCAAGTAGCACACACGTACACAGATAAATACTCGAGACAATAAGAGGGCTGTCCTTATGATTAAGTAGATTGTCACTTGTTTTATTGATAGCTTTATATGAAGTGTATGTAGTTAACCCTTTCTCGTTGGTCCTAATCTTATCGGCGAGTAAACCCTTAATGATTACTTATGTCTAAAAGTTATTCCTAAGTGATCAATTTAGTAATAACCGTGGGAGCCACATTATGTCCCGCAGTCAAATGCCCGCAAGCCACTAATAAACACAGAGGTTATCAATGCACTAATAAGTAGTAACCAAAGACATCATCATATAAACTTTAATTGATGGGAAAGCAAGTATTAAAGGGAGTGCAATCTTTCGTTGTCACATTACACAAGCCACCAATCCTGATGAATTAAAGTTTGCTAACACAATAAAACAAAACTACTTAATGAATTAAACACATGCAGCACCTTCTTACAGCTCTTGTATCTTTGATTTGGGTGTGTCTTGTGCTGCCTCCTTGACTGAATTCGTCCTTTGTTTCTCCTGTTCGGACTTCGGTTTTAGGTTTTCCGGAACTTGTAATTCGTCTGGTCTACGGGGTATTTATATTTTCTGTCTGAGGGAAGATGCGGCGCATCTACTAAGTAGATGCGGCGCATGTACTTAACTTCGCGTGGGGTCCAAGATTATAATATTCAGGAATATTCGTACACCGCCAGAAGATGCGGCGTAACTCCATGATTAGATGCGGCGCATGTCCTCTTGTATCTTGGATCGTATCTGGTGATATCTTGATATAGATGCGGCGCATGTCATGAGTGAGATGCGGCGCATCTGGAGCAGATTAGTCTTGATCTTCTTCATTTCAGTAGACTCTTAACTTCTTGCATGTTATGCTCCATAATCAGTCCAAAATCGCTAAGTTTCACCAAATGCTTGTTTTTACCTGAGAATTACAAAAGTAAACGATTAAGTATCAATCCTCATACATAATATAGTAAAACAAGTCAAATTAATAGGATAAATGATAGTAATAAAATGTACTTATTTGAGTTCATCAACAGCGTATCTGATTTAATAATTCGAGTACGACGTATCTATCCCTCTAGATACGGCGTATTCTGTTTTTAACCAGAAATTTTTAAAACCATAAACGCCATACGGCGCATGAGTTTTTCTGATACGACGTATCTATTATTTATTAAAAACAGATTTGAATCCTTTAAATAAATTAGACACAGCGTATCGATTTTTGTCGATACGGCGCATTAATATCAAAAAGCTTGTATTTTGAGACGTAACGAATGTACGACATATACGCATCTGCGTATACGGTGTATTTATTTTTACATATAAGCGTATTTGAAAATTAATACATACGGCGCATTGATCTCTATCAATACGGCGTATAATTATTCTAAAATTAAAGTCTGAGTGTTTTTAACAAAGTGAACATACGGCGTATCCGGATTACTGGATACGGCGTATCGTCTGCAGATATCAGCAACTTTTATTTTTCGGATTCGGTTTTCGTTATTAGTTTCTTGTTATTATACTTTTTCAAACCTATCCTACTGATGCTTTTGTGTTGATTTCAGAAAGTGCATGACCAAGAGTTCTACCAAAGACCTCGTTAAACCATACAAAGAACCTGAACAAGCTTTTCATTCGCTTAGGAAACTTTTCAAGACAACAAGCCTTGATTGCTCGAGTTCGGTAGAGCTCGATTACTTTTCTGATCAAGAATCTCAGTGTGAAGAAGCAATCACAGAAACAATGACGGAACCTACTATGGAGGAATACATGACTAAGACCCGAGAAGACTATGTGTCGGGTATTGTTAGGCCTAAGTTCGAAAAAGAGGCCAAGTTTGAATTGAAAGGTCAATTTCTCAAGGAGTTGCGTGAGAATTCCTTCAGTGGATCGGAGCATGAAGATGCTAATGAGCATGTGGAAAGGATCCTTGAGATCGCAGACTTGTTCACAACTAATGAAGTGTCTATTGACCAACTAATGCTTCGTGTTTTCCCTATTTCACTTACAGGAGCTGCTAATAGGTGGCTAAAGAATGAACCAGCTGGTTCAATTACTGCGTGGGAAGACTTGAAGAAGAAATTTCTGAAGAAATATTGCCCACCTGCTAGTACTGCTAAGAAGATGGAGGCTATCAACAATTTCAAACAGGAGCCCAATAAAACTCTTTATCAGGCTTGGGAGCGATTCAAAGATCTATTATTGAAATGTCCTCAACATTATTTGACTACTATGCAGGAGGTTATTTTGTTTTATCAGGGTCTGGATGTGCCTACTCGACAGATTTTGGATTCTAAGGGAGCTGTACCTCAGATGAGTGCAGTAAATATTAGGAAAGCCATCCAAGAAATGGCTGATCATTCTCAGAAGTGGCAAGATGGGACCTCCACTAGAACTAAAAGCAGTGATACTTCTGATGGATATGCTGCTATTCAAGCTCAATTGAACAAAATTAGTAGAGATCTCAAGAAGGTTGATGAAAAGGTGTATGCTGTTCAGGTTGGTTGTGAAATATGAAAAGGACCTCATTACACTAAGGATTGCCCATCAAATAATGAAGGAGAGACACTAGAAGAAGCATACTCCACCCAATTTGGCCAGCCATTTCAACCATCAGGAAGGTATAGGGCAGTTGCTCCAGGATACTACCAAAGGGACAACGGGAATCCATCATATCAAGAAAGGAGACAGACATTGGAAGAGTCCATGAAGTAGATGATGGCTGATGCTGCCAAAATACATGAAGAAAATGCTGCTTTGATAAAAGAAATCCAATCTTCAACCAATGCTTCTATCAGAAATCATGGAGCTTCGATCAAGGCATTGGAACTACAAATAGGACAGATAAGCAAGGTACTTCAAGAAAGGGGATCTGGAAGTCTACCAAGCTTAACTGAAACCAATCCAAGAGATCATGTCAAAGCAATCACCACTACTGATGAAATTTCACCTTGTGTGCCTTTTCCTGGAAGACTATTGGATGCTGCTGGTGCTGAAAAGCTTAAAATCTTCTTTAACTCTTCAATCAGTTTAAGAAGATTGCTCAAGGAAAAGTCAGGGATTGAAGAAGAGATCAAGGCTACTATAAAAGAAGAGTTCTCTGTAACTGATCACAACGCCTAGCCTCACAAGGAGAAAGACCCAGGGATTTTTTACTTTGCCTTGTAACATAAATGATATGTCTTTCAGTAAAGCTTTAGCTGACTTAGGACCCAGCGTTAGTATCATGCCTTATAAGACCTTCACTACCTTAGGCTTAGGAAAATTAGCTCCTGCTAAGCTACTTATTGAATTGGTTGATAAAACTGTGAAATGTCCCGAGGGTATAGCTGAAAATGTGCTTGTTAGGATTGAAAAATTCGTCTTCCCCGTAGACTTCGTTATATTAGATATGCCTGAGGATATCAAAATTCCATTGATCCTTGGAAGACCATTCTTGTCTACTGCTCATTCTAAAATAGATGTCTTTAAAAGAAAAATATTTCTAAGAGTAGGGGATGACAAATTAGTCTATAAGTGTGATAATCTTATTAAGAGCATTATTAGAAGTGTTTATGTGCTAGGATTAAGAGAGCGAATGGACCTAAACCTAGAAGCTAGACTAATGGGCGAGACCTTAGTCCAAAATAGATCACTTGACCCTAATCATGATGACCTTATTGAATTGATTGACCTCAACGAACCAATTGAGCTCCGAAACAATATTATTGAGGATTCTGATGATGAGTTGAATGATTGTGTAGTTATCAACAAATCTAGGAGTGATGTTCGGAAAATTTGTGATACCAATGAAACGTTTGTTGAACTGCCACCACACTTGGAGTATTTGTGCCTTTGTAATGAACATTTCCTATCTATTGTTTTATCATCCCTACCCGCAAGGGATAGGACTTTGCTTTTACAGATCTTTTGCTTTTACAGATCTTTTGCTTTTACAGATCTTGGAGAAAAATAACGTAAGGATCAAGTATGACCAAGATGTGATCAAGATTACTGGATGCAGGATGAGGGAGCGTGATGCTTCCGACGCATAAAAAGATACAAAATAGAAGCTGAAGATGATTCAAACTTGAAGACTCTGGAATGAAGAAAAGTGCTCACCGTGAGACAACCCGGATTTATCTTTATTGTTTTTTTTTGTTATCGAGTCTGTCAGACCTGCACATCAATGCGGTGCATCCCTTCCCATGGATGTGGCGTATCGACTGCACAGGTCATATCTATCCTTTATTTTTCTGCATTTAATTTACGCACTATTGAACATTCTGTCAGTTGATTCAATGCGGCGCATCTATGCTTAAGGATGCGTCGTATCAGATTTTTTGACTCGTATTTTATTCCAGGCTCGATACGGCGCATCCCTTCCCATGGGTGCGGCGTATCGACTGACCTGATGAAATTTCCAGTTTTTTATTTTTAGGTTTATTTTCTACTAACCATCTATTAACAAGATTTGCACTAGCTGTGATTTTCAAATTAAGACAGGTTGTTTACGAAGAAGTGGTGGTTTACATACATTCTGAATTCTCTGTGTGTTGTAGCCATGTTGGCATTCAGACGTCATTCCACACAGAAAATAAAAAGTTGCTCACAAACGCATAATGGAGGATCATACCGAGCAAATCTCAGGGGAGTTTTCCGTTCTAATTCTTTCTATTTCCTGTTTTTAATTTCAATTTTAAATAACGAGGACGTTGTTTATCTTAAGTGAGGGGATGGAGAAATTAGAACGTCACTTGTCTTTATTTTTCAAAAATTTACTTAATATGTGCTTAATATGCTTAAATTTAAAATTTTTCTAACATGTTTTTGTTAAATCTAAGTTGCATGACCGGTCACATAACCCTTATTTCCAAATTGTGAGAATTTAGCCTTGTCCGTTTCCCAATATTTTACACAAATTCCACAAAAATACGAGTGTGCCGGTGACTTGTAGTAAACTTTAGAACTTGGCTTGTATACTATTCGAGACCACCATAATGAGTATTATTGATATAATTGGAGTGACTTGTCTAACTAGGTAAATTTTTAGGATTACACCCAAATAGCCTTTATATGTTATGTTATATTAACTAACTACACTGGTTAGTTAACCCCCGTATAAACCCATTTGTTACTCTCATTTTTAGAGTAAGCTACCCCTAGAAAAACCCTCAGAGCCATTCCGTTCGTTTCTTACACCTATTTAAATGTTTCGTTAAACCTTAGCCTACCCTGTAACCACTGGTAAAATTTCACTTTGTAATAAACTTTTTCATATTCTACATAAAGAATATTTATCCTTTTTCTACGTATAATTTTTTTTTATCTGATCATAACTACTATATAATGTGATGTAACTCACATCCTCAATAAACGTGCTCACACGCGGACCGACACCAATCTACTTAATGTTTATTTCACATAAACATTTCCATATGTCAAGTATAAAGCTTTACGATATTTTATTTGCCACTTTACGTTAATTTGTTAACATACGATTATTAAACGTTCAAACTAAATGTTTCCTATCTATTAGAGTTGTCACAAAAACCCTAAACTATTATAACTATGATTATGAGTAACTAAACCCTAGAACTCTAAAGTATAACTCATCCAAGGTTAAGGTACAAGCTTCTAAAGCACAGAAACCCTAAATTCACTTTAACTCTCGATACGAGCCCTAAACTCACAAAACTATGATTTTATGTGATCAAATCACAAACCCTAATTATTAGGGACATGTTTTCTACAAATTATAAATGTACAAGTTTTTCAAGCCAAGGTACAAGTCATTAAAGCATAAAAACCTAATAATAGTATAAACTTCATTATAAACCTCAATGTACTCATTTTAAAACACATTATCCAAGTCTTTCATGCACAAGCTTTAAAAATATATTTCTTATACTTAATAAACTTGAGTACAACACCCTAATGCCTAGAGTACAAGTGTTTATAGCACAAAACTTAAAACTATACCTTTATTACTTTTAAACATAATTAAACTAACTTATATTTATTTTAACCTAACCAAATATTAAAAATATATTTTCTATATTCCTTAAACCCTAGTACAACCCTAACTAGCCTATGGTACAACCCCTTTAAACACAATTCGATCCCTTTCCTTTTCCTACCCAATTCGACACAACACTTAAACAAACAAGCCCTAGTTTATTTTTTTTTTTAATCAATCATTACTTAAACTAAACCCTAAAACTAAGTTACTAATTCATCTAGATACCATGTACAACTCCCTATAGCCTAAGTACCATCAACTAAAGCCATTCGATCCGCATGGTTTTTACCTAGTTCGATCCTAACCAAAATTAAACTAAACCCTTCCTCACTTACTACTAAGCAAATCTTACACCACAAGTCTTCTTCTAGGTCTCAAATACCTACACATAATCATGTTCCATAGATATTTAACCAAGGTCAAAGTTGGTAGGTAAATTCTTTGGCCTAGGGTTGAAATACCTCACCACCATCACATGGCACCACACAACCTCCAATACACCACCTCACCATGTCTCCCTTCCATAGACAAGATGACTAGAAAGATCAAGAAACCCTAATTCCTTCACCCTATATAAATCGAACCCCATTTTCCCAATTTCTTTCCACCATTCGAAATCTACTAAAACAACACCACCCTCATTTAACTACTGATCAAGGAGTCCAATTAGAAGCTAAGAAGGAGTTTGGAAAAGCCTAGGAAAAGGAGAAAAGCCTAGCATTCCATTTCCAAGCCAATTTGTCAAAATCTCTCATAATCGAATTATTAAACAAGTAAGTGATCTAGTCCCTTTTAATACCTTTTGTAAACTCTAAATACCCTTAAACATGTCACTAAACAAGTTCTAATATCTAGCTAGATCAAGAAATTATTTTTCTTTTCCTTTTCTATTTTAACGAGCACAAACAAACACCCTATTTAATTTTTGACATAATTTCTAAATAAGAAGCCCTAAAACCTTTAAGAAATAAACTAGATAAGCTCATAATCATGTTACCATGCTTAAAAAGTTAGGTTGTAGGCTTAAAAATAAAAAACCAAAACGTTTTCTTTTTCTGTTTCTTATCGAGGGACTGCCCCAAGTGACCATCTTTGGATAATTATTTCGACCATCAAATGTAGTCAATAAAATCTGGAACTTTGCCATCTTAAAGACCTCACAGCAAAGTAATTAAAGGAACAAAAGCCTCATAAAAACCTGGTCTCGCCTCATTTTTATTTGAGCCTCTTTTGGGCTGGTCACGCTTCAAAAACAAACACCCCCCCTTAGCGAGAAAACGCCCCAACATCCCCTCTTTGATAAATTATTGCGGGCAAACCACCATAGCTTAGAACTTCGAATTTGAACCATTAGAAAGACTACCTAGCAAATTCTTAAACGGATCAAGAACGTTGTAAAAATATCGCAAGGCCTCGCTTTTATTAATTTTTCTTTTGGGCGAAAACCAAACACACCCTTTATAATTCTTTTTAAAGCTATAAGCTAAAATATAAGCAAATAAGCTCTTTTCAGCTTATTTTCAAACTTATTATAACTTATTTCAATAAGTCGTAGCAAGCCTCGCCTTTTTCTAAATCAAAAACGCGTTTAAAATGAATTTAGGACTTTTAACGAAACATATTAAAACCTTAGGGGTAAAATTTGCCAAAACTGAAAATTGAAGTTTTCTTGGGCCAAAACTTTAAATATTTCAAAGTTATTAATATAAGGGCTGTTTTTTGCCAAACAATCCATAGTTGTGGGTATAAATTGTCATTTTTGAAACTACAAAGGTAAAAACTATCATTTCACCAAAGTTGAGGGGTCAAAGTTGCCAAATTATGAAAGTTGAGGGGTAAAAATTGTCATTTTATGAAAGCTGAAGGGTATAAATTATCATTTCATGAAAGTTCAGAGGTATAAACTGTCAATATATAAAACTATAAGGGTATAAAGCGTAACATTTTATAATTATTACGGGAAATATATTTTGGCTCGGTTTATGATAAAAACTAATAAACGAGATATATTTATCTCGTTAACAAACAAATGAAACATAAAAATGAAAATATGAAATATGATAAAATCTTATCATCCACCAACTTTTGAAGAGACTTCATGTTGTCTCATTTAACATTTACCGTTAACAAACGTTACGATACGAATATTAAAACTCACATATATTTGAATACGAATACTGAAACTTGACATACCAACCCAGGTCGCGTGCCGGAGCCGTTTATCAACAATACTTGATTTGTTTTCCATCCAGACTACTAAGGTGAGTTCATAGTCCCACTTTTATACATTTTTCAAACTTGTGGGGAGATACATGCTACAAACCGAACACAAGTATTTTTCTGTATGCTTTCCTGATTGATATTGCCTAAGTTTACACTGTTGCCCATATAAAGACCCTCGTATCATGAGCCATTAATCACTTGCGAGTGAACGCGAATTTAGTGAATAGATCTATTGGAGGTTGACGGCCCATTTGTACTAGCCGGATAGATAACTATATTGTTAGCCGGATTGATAGACAAATGCACTATATTTGAGATTAAATAGGAGAATGGCAAACTCCTACCGGAGGGCATTATTACTTTCATTTAATTATGTCAGTAATTAACATCATTTCGGTGATGTTCCACTGTTAAGGTTTGCGTGTCATGAGGCTTAGGGCAATATACTGAACTGCAATATTACTGATTTACTTTCTCTTAGCTTGTGTTCAACTGATTATTACTATAAACACTATGGATTCACTCAACCTTTGTGTTGACTTTTAGCATGTTTTATCTCAGGTAACTAAAAGCACGACTTGGCACGGAGTGGCAATGGACTTTCTTCTTATAAAAAGAGTGTCCATTTTGTTATCATTCAACAAATAATGTACTTTTATAATGTATTTTAGAACTTCCCGCTGGGATCTCTATTATGTAACTCTGATTTAAATAAATGAATGATAACTACTTTATCTAAAACGTCTTCTTTCGAGTCGTTTTCTATTATTATGACTGCGATACCTAAAGTAACACCTCAAACCTGATTCCGCTGCGTATACTGAAATTTGGGGGTGTTACATACCCTGTCGATTTAAGTCCGTGGTTAGTTGCTTTTGGAAAAAGTGTGTATTCCCCGCGTTTCCTGTGTTCGTGTGCGTAAATTATTATCTTTGGTTAGGTCGGGAATTGCACAATGCAATGGAGTGAAAGTAGATATTGTATTTTTGATTTTCGTGTGTTTACTATTTTCACTATTACCTTTATGTATGAAGTTATGAAAAGTAAGGAAAGAAATTATCCAGATTTATTGTGATAGTGATGTGGAGAAATTTTACACCATTTAGTATTTGATGTTTAAAAAAAATAATAAATAAAAAAAAATAAAGAAAATAGTAAAGAAGATGTTGGTAAGTTTGATAAACCAACAATGTATATTTATGTACTAGTAGAGATATCGCTACTGCTTGTTGTATTATATTTATGGATTACAAGGGAGTTGGCCGTTATAGAAATGCCAACTAAGGTTTATTCTCTGAATAAGATATTATTAAGTTTAATTCATGTCTACCTACTAAAGCATGAGTTTCTGTGTTAAAGCGTGAGTTAGTTTATGATTTGTGTCTTATTCATGTGATGGTTGGAAAGTGATTAACTACACTTGTATGGACTTAATCTATTTGTTTTGTTTATTTTATTTAGAGTTAACTACATTTTTGGTCCTCGTGGTTTACCGGGTGTAACGATTTTGGTCCAATAGTTTCAAAAGTAACGGATCTTGTCCTATTTTCGCTGACCCGTAACACTTCTGGTCCAATTTTTGGTTGACTGTTAGTTTGACCAGTTAAAAATGATAAAATGACTAAAATACCCTTGTTTGTTAATAAGAAATGTCTAAAGTACCCTCCTATTTATTATTTTTCTTTTCTATTATTATTATTATTATTATTATTATTATTATTATTATTATTATTATTATTATTATTATTATTATTATTATTATTATTGTTGTTGTTGTTGTTGTTGTTATTATTATTATTGTTGTTGTTGTTGTTATTAAAACACAATCCAAACACTCCTCTTACTTTCATCTTGTCTTCTTCAACCTTCAATTTTTTCCCAGTCACCTCATATCTCATATGTAAACCCAACACTTAAAAAACACAACATCAATAAGGTTTGGGAAACAGTGGAATTATCCTCAAACCAAATCCACAATCAAAAAAAATTGCGTACCACTAAACCCAGATCTGTCAAAAGCAAAACACATACATGCTAAAAGAAAAACAAAAAATAAACAAAGAAAATGATTTGAAACACCAGATCTGTGGTGGTTGTGATGGTCGACGGGGGAAGGGGGTGTTTGTTGTAATGGTTTGATAATGATGTCGTGGTGGGGTTTGGTGGGTCAGTGGGGATGTCGTGATGGTGTTTGGTGTCGTGATGGTGTTTGTGGTAATGATTTGGTTTTCACAATTCAATTCGCGACAAGCATTTATCTTCTGGTTGGCTATTCATGGTAAGCTGATGACTCAAGACAAGATAAGGAAATGGCAAAATGGAGCTAATCTCAAATGCAGTGGAGAGTATGGCAGGAAAGAAATAAAAGGTTGTTTCAAAATGAAACTAGGACAGTGGAGGAATTGTGTAGACATATTGAGGATAATGTGGGTGATATGATAAGATGTTTGAAAATAAAAAAGTCAGTTGTTGTGTTGGAAGTGGCTAGAGAATGGGGCCTGCAATGGGATCAGCATAAGTTGGTTCCTAGTGTTGGTCTTGTAAGGAGATAAATGGGTTGCAGTTGCATGCTCTAAAAAGGATTAAGCAGGGTAATGGTTTAATGTATGGGTGGATTTGGAATTGCAGGTTCGTATGGTAATTAGATTTTCAAATCACATAACTATTTTGAAGTTGTAGAAGTATAGAGATGGTATTGATGCACATGGCCAGTATCTTGGCACCCATTCTTATGCAGCCATTAACAGTCTAAGAGTTCATGTATGTGGGGATAGAGAGAATTAAGAGAGAGTGTGTGTTTTTTGTTTTTGAAGTGTAAATATAAAAGTGAGTGTTGTTTTTTGTTTTTGTTTTTTATAAGAGTGAGTGTGAGTGATTCCTTATTTTCTTTAATATTGGAGGTGAAAAGACAAATATGCCCTCACATTTAACAGTCAATATAAGTCAATTTGACGGTGTTAGTAAATTTGGACCAAACCCGTTACGGGTCAGCGAAAACAGGACAAGATCCGTTACTTTTGAAACTATTGGACCAAAATCGTTACACCCGGTAAACCACGAGGACCAAAAATGTAGTTAACTCTTTTATTTAACACCAACTATTTCTCAATTGTTATCCCTACCCTTTACCAAGTTACTATATTCGTTGTTAGCTTTCGAGCATCCGAATATGGTAACGGCTAAGTAAGAATGTCAAAAGCATGAATAAGGTAGTGACCATCCGAGTTTTAGACTAATCGAATAACGTGTCAGCGATCTAGAGTATGTCTTGGTGACCATCCGTTATGAAAATAACGCGCCAGCGAACCGGGATACACATTAATGACCATCCGTTCTTTGAGGAATCGAGGGCTCGCGCTAGTAATCTACTAAGTTTGTGCAGGAGATGTTTAAACAAAGCTAGGTTTAACCCTTAAGCCTTATCATAACCTAATTCACCGCTTTAGACTTGTCACTCCTTAGCTTTAGTGGTGGAGATGTGTATCCTTGCCAAGCTTATGATAGAATATTTGTCACGACCGAGCAATTGAGCGAATTACTTAAATGTTACCACATAGATTAGTTGAGTGATTTGAGTGATTTCATTTTCCTACTTCGTGAGTTGTTTGGTTGTGCAATTATGATTAAAACGAATGAGTGCTTAAAACTATAAAAATAAATCCTAAGTTGTATTTAGGATACATTTTCATAAGTTTAAATCTAAAGTTTACTTGAGGACAAGTAAAGTTCAAGTGGGGGATATTTGATGATATCAAATAAGTACATTTTATTGGCATCATTTATCCTATGTTATTTGCTTGTTTTACATTATTTTATATGAGAATTGATACTTAATCACTTACTTTTGTAATTCTTAGTTATAAACAAGCATTTGTTCAAAGTTAGCTATTTTGGACGTAAATTGGAGCAAAATGGATCAAGTTGGAAAAGTCTACTAAACTGAAGGAAGATACGCCGTATCATTCTAGACAGATACGCCGTACATAAAGACTTAGACGAATATGAAGACCATTGCCTGACTTTGAAGCATACGCTGTATGGAATTATCCCATACGCCGTATATGAAACCTTAGTCAACGAGGAGATCAGACTTGTTTTACTCCAGATACGCCGTATTGCACTCCAGATATGCGGCGTATTAATCTCAATACTTCACCAAATAATCCAAGATTCTGAAGGACGATGCGCCGTATGAAGACTGAAGCTACGCCGTATCTTATGACGGTGTACGAATATTCCAGAAAATAATAATCTTGGACACCACTCGAAGTTACCTAGATACGGCGTATCAACTTAATGGATAACCCGTATCGACCCTGTCATCAGAAAGTATAAATACCTCATTTGACAGCTACATTCGAGACATACACATATACCAAGGGAGAAAACCAGACGAATTGGCAACACAAGACACAACCTAAAGGACGAATTCAGAGCAGTAAGAAGGTCCTGCTAGTACTTTAATTCATAGGAAAACTCGTTTACTTGTATTAGCAATTTGTTAATTGTTGAGTTAGCGTCTTTTTCACTATTTGATCGGACTTAATTGTTTCCATATTTTATAAAGAGTATTTGATGTTTATTTGGTTTCTTAATGCATGTGCTTTGATTACATATTGAGTTTATCGCACCTTGTCCATGTAGGCTAGTGCAATAACTTCATTAACATCGTTTGTATAGTTGATGTAAGCCTGTAAAAGGGATAAATAATACATAAACTTAGTAATCATTAGGTGTTTACACGCTTGTGTTAAGAATTCCACTGAGAGAGAATAGATTTAACACTCATCTTATACAGCTAAGCAATTAAATGTGTGACAAGTTTTCCTACTATCGGCTAGGCCTCTTATCTATATCTGTTTTCTAGCTGTGTACGTGTGTGCCATTCGTTCCCTTTATTTTATTTACTATTTATTAATCTACACATCGTGCCAGTCTCTCAGGCTGAAAACCCCCTTGCGTTAGATTAGGGCTTTAGAACTAACTTATGATTAAAATACTGCTAGATATCTAGGTGTTAACGTTCCACTCTTAGTGTTCGACACTCTACTTACCAACTAGCTACATTGATCGGGTACACTGCTCGTTAGTGTGTGTTATAGGATAAGTCGGCTAAATATAAATTTAAAACTTGATAATATAATCTATTCTACAACGATATAAGCACGCATCAGCGTCACAAGCTACAACGTGATGCCGTTACTTGTTGATTATGCTGGATTTTTAGTTCAAGTTTAACAAGAGACGCCTCAGTCAAATTCTAGAGATCTACAACCTGATGGCGTCAGGTGTTAATTGAAGACGAGAGTCACGTGTTAATTTAACAAGAGACGGCCCATACACTTTACAAGAGGACGACGTCCAACTGAAGGTAACGGCGTCAGGGGTTATAAAGTGACGTCGTCATAACGACGAATTGCACAAGACGAAACCCTAATCACGGCGAGCTGACGGCGTCAGGACCCATAAGCTAACGCTGTCAGAGTTGTAATCCTATATATATTTTCCTTTGTTTTTCATTATTGGTGTGACATCTTTGGGTAACATCTTGGAGTAGGGTTTAAGGACGAATTTAGCAGCTTTTGTAAGGGTTTTTCAACCCCCAAAACCTATGTTTCATTGAAGATAAGTTACTCGTTTAATCATTCAATATGTCTATGTGTTGTTTGATTGATTGTTTATCTTTTCTTCTCTTTAACATGCTAGCTTAAGTTTATGTGTGTTTGCTTAGATCTAGTGAAACCTAGTTGTTGATTATTGATTTGTCGTCTATTGTTTAGTTGATTGCTTCACGTTAGGCTAAGAAAACTGGCCGACCTCTTATATGTAACTGGCTTGAACGTCTTAGAAACGCAACCGTAGAGTGCACTATTGGTTTTTCTCGTTGTATTTATTGCATGAATTGCGGCTTGTAGATCCTAGAAAACTTAATAGACTTTAAGGTTTTTAGGGGAGACTAAGATTCATAGAGTTGGGGACTTCGGCACCTCCCCACGACCGATATTAAGGAATATAACACTTCAACTAAAACAAGGACGTGACAATTCGACAGATCAATAGGAGATAACTAGGGAGTAACTAAATCTAAGTAAACACGCTTTTCCTTATTATAAAAGTCACCAATTGTACTTTTCTCAATTTATTTTTATTTAATTCAGTTATAATTAGTTTTTTGGTTAGTTGACTAGCAACTAATTCCGCCCACACTTCTAAAACCCGAGATTTTAAACTGCTTTCATAAAATATAAAAATACAAAAGGAAACATCCCTCACCTCTAGACCTATCTCGTCATACATCTTGACCTAACGACACTATTCCCCTAGAGAATGATCAATCCCCCGGATTTACCTATACTACACTACAACGATCAGGTACACTGCCTGGAGGATTGTAAAACTTCGTTTCGAGGTTCTGCAAATCTCGCATCACTCCCTTTGTCTATAAAAGGGTGGTTCGTAGTAGTGATAGGTAACGACTCCACCTCTAGAATACACTTCCTCTTCTAAGTGGAATCCACCTCTTCATAACTTGAAGAGAAGCATTTTTCATTATTAGGGGTAGTATTCCGTAACTATCCCCCGTAAAAGCCTTCAACTTCAACCCTATTGTAAGACTCTTACACCCGTAATGTACAAATGGGTATTATTAGTCGATCATGGTTAAGATCGTGTAACCATGCTCTTATCAATAATAAACATTAGTTATTTTCATTTGCTCAAACTCTTATTTATTCAATTCATGGCGTTACACAAGTTTATTGCGGACCAACAAGTGGTATCAGAGCAGGTTGATCACTCCCATGATCTAGATCCGTTCTTGAATAAAGACTAATAAACCAAGCCGTTCTTGAATGATGGCTAATAACATTCGAACCCAACCATACTCAAAACCCCACTCAAACTCTACACTCCACAGATTCCCTAGCCACTCTTTTACAAGAGTAAGGTCAAATAAACCTCTCTTGTCTAGAAAGAGGCATCCTCAACCTACAAACCAGCTCATTCAACCACACTTTTCTTAGCACCACCTTCTTTTAAGTGTTGATGTCCAGATAATCATCACCAGGACGTCTTGTCCTGTGTAGATGCTTTCTTCTTGAAAATATCAGCATCAAAACTTGCCAGAAAATGTGAGCATCGGACACCTCACAAGCTAGAAAGTGTGGTAACCCTTAATTTCATAATGATCACTTTCAATCAGTGATCAGAACTTCAAAGAAATGAGCTGAAGAGGTTATAAATTTGAGGTGCACCAAAAGCTAGTAATCCATGGAGATTCAGGGGGAGTATGAAGATGTCTTTCGTTGAAGGTAAATCAGGCGTGTCAAGGGTATGCTATGCACATAGCAATCCCTGATCCTCAAGAAACTTCAACAACAAAGATATAAGTAACAAAGACTCGGACTTAAATACTATATCTTTAGTCTTTGTTGTAAAATCAGCTAGTAAGAAAAAGCCAATACGCTCACTTACTACTGATTAGTATTAGGCTTCAGGGACAACTAAAACTAAAATAGCTGAAACCTTGACTAAAACTTAAACATAGGATAGTCTAAACAACCACTGAATGCAGAACTTTCAGCCTCTGATTTTGAAATGTCTAAACCAAAATCAAAGCTTCTTAGAATGTTCTGCTTCAACAACATTATAGAGACAGCAAAGCAATTTATATTGCTCAACTCTCTGATGTAAAACAAGTATGAGTTGTAGCTCAGGGATATCAAGCGAAAGTGAACAAAGGGTAAAGAAGGAAATAGCAGCACAGCTGAAGACCTCAACCCATAGTCACTGATATATCAGGGATTGAAGAGAATCAGATGCATCAAGAAGATCAGTGGAAGAGTGATATAGATACCACAATCATTTGTGTTTAAATGTAAAGTTATAGTATACTAGTCACTACTAACACATACTCTTTCTCTAAACCAAATTCCTCAAGATTGATTCCAAAATCTCCCTGAACCCTGAAGACCTAGTAATGACTACTAGAATCATATCTGACAACCTGATCCTTACATTGGTCTTATATCATAGATCAAGAGGACACAACCCTTATATAGAAGATCAGGTTCCAATCAAGAGAAGTTCCTGGCATCCTTTCAAGGAGGAGCTCCAAAGGCATATGACATAGCTCAAGGATAACGCCAAGCAGCTGAAGAACGCTGAAGACATCTGACATCTATTTTAATATTGTATGTATATCTAGTTGTAAATCATAGTGTAATAAGAAGCCTGTTTGCTCACTTACCTCTGATAAACTTAGACTACTAAGAATAGATACATATAAAACTTGGTGTAAATCAGAGTGTAAGAAGAAGACTGATTGCTCACTTACCTCTAATAAATGTAGACCAACTTAGAATAAGATGTTTAGTTCTTTTCAGCCTTGATTGAAGATCAGAATGTAAGAAGCCGTTACGCTTACTTACTTCTGTTGAACTTAGGCTTAATTTATGTTCAAATAGGGGGAGATTGTTAGGTCTAATTTGACTAAATTATCCCTCACAGGTATTTGAAACATTAAATCAGCCTAAGTTCAGGATAGCTGAACACGTTAGAGATCCTAACTCGTTCTCTGACAGAGTCCATAGGGTAAATCCTAAAGCAAAGTTTACCCTTGACTGATTAAACAGCACAGCTGAACATCATCAGCTATCCAAAATACTCATTGGTAACATACCATGATAGAACCTCAGAGAAGTCAGAGTAAAAGACCATTGAATGGAAGTACAGCGGTCTAGAGGGACTCACTGAGTGTTCACATATCTGATGATAAACACATCAGATATGTCTTGTAACTTCTCACCACTCAACAGGAGTACTTTGTCATTGATAACGGAGTCAGCTACTACAAAGAAATGAGAAGCTACAGCAACCTCAAAGACCTCAAGGACTGACAAATGCCTTTGAATCTCTGTCATTGACTTATCATCTTGAGCCATGCAGATGTACCAGTTGCACATCAGATACACTCAGAGCATTCAGCCACATACTGTTGTTCCCTTAGCAGACCGAGTAATAACAATTAAGTTAAACTAAGTGAGCTTATGACTGAGATCAATGCAAAGAATATTTCTAACAGTTATAATACATGAATATAAAAACACAATATTTTTCAACGTTTAAATTCTTATTAGAAATAATTCCAAGAATCTATTACCCAATTGTTTTGCGAAACAAACACTTGGGATTGTATAGACAAGGGTTTATGGTGTCTCCTATCGAAACTCAAGTTTTGCTTGAGTGGTAACAATATACCCGCTGAGCTATCTCAGTGAGTTTTATACTCTTTGTAGGAGAGAAGTTACTTTGTAAAAGTTCTAAGCTTTCAATATACAAAGCACACATAACTTCTCTCCATCTGATCTATTTATACACAAGTAATCTAAGTATAAGTGATTAAAATAATACAAGTTGTTGAGGTAGCGTGTCTGACAATTACAAACAGTAATTGTCATTTCCAAGAACCAATAGGAATGGGCTAATAAGACTTTGGGAGTTGTTGGCTGACACTCCATGACTTTTAGCCACAATAGGGAAGGTTGGTATCTGACAAGAGAAGAGTGTTTGGTCTGACACTTTTATCTTCTCAGATATTTCCCTTTTGTTCCCGCCTATTCTTCAGGCATTGGTTCCTCAGTCTTCAATCACTTTAATGTTGTTGAGGAGACTGGGGTTCAGTGAGTTCTTGTCCAACACTTACTGAACCATCATCTTCTTCTTCGGCTTAAGTTCTACTCAGGGAGTACCGCCTTCTTGAGAAGTGAATCCTTCTTCTTGAATTCGCCTTAAGCATCCTGAAGATGACTCACTGAGAGACTGTTCTCTCAGTGACTTGAATTGTTCTCGGTTTAAGTTAACACTTGGTTAATTTGTGTTCAAATCTTGTTTTAAGTATTCTTTGGTACTTACAAACCCAACAATCTCCCCCTATTTGAATATAAATTATTCCAAGTGTTTTGATCAGTAATGAGTGAGCTAATGACTTCTACTCATACTGAATGTACTAGAATGTAAATAAGGACACTGAAATAATAAAAACATCATCTTATTGATATCATTACAAGTCCTATCAAAACTAAGTACAAAAAGGTGGTGGTGGTGGTGGTAGTCAGGCAGATTCATCAGTTCAACTTAATCTCAAGGGCTTCAAGCTTAGGCTTCTTTGACTGTAGTTCTTGTTGGTCAGGGTACTCTCGGATTTTCCTTTTCAGATCTTGACAAAACCTCGCATTTTTAGAAGTTTTGAGTGGGGAGGCCATCATTAGAAAGCCAAGCATGGCTTTGATCCCTGATAGATCAATATCACTCCATCTCTGAAAGGCTTGGTCACCGAACTCATCAATGAAGAACATACCTCTCTCAGGTTGTTCAATGACCATATTGTTCCTGAATGGAACACCTTCAGGGAGAGCCCTGTTACAGTCAAGACCAGGAACCTTGATCTCAGGCTCAGCTTCAATCTTCTTTCTTTTTCTTGAAGAAGACTGAGAAGGGGCAGGCTGTTCAGCTGAAGCAGGAAGAAGAGATGGAATACCAAGTTCCTGAGGTGCTGCTGTCAATCTTTCATACCTCAGGCTCAGGGACTTCAACAGACCAGGGACCACAACATTTGATTTTTTCGCTAATATTGGACCCAACTCATCCAATTCAGTGATCTCGAAGTCGGCGAATTTGAAGGGGGTATGAACATCAAAGTTTCTCATGTCAGCACCTCTGTAGACAGTTACAGTGGCAGGCGTGGTGTTTCGATGAATCTTGACATCAGTGATTGGTTCTGGTTTCAACCTGTTTGTCATGATCCACTGATATCTCTTAATCCTGTTTTGCCTGATCTCTTCAGTCCTTTTCATTCTTTCTTCCCTTCTTTGCCTGAGGGCAGCCATTTCAGCATTCTGAGCTTCCACAAAGCTCTTGCCACCTTTCCTTTTAGCAAGGTCTTTTGCCTCAATCCCAATCTTCTCAGCCTCTTCACTTGCAACCTGAATGAGAGCAAGCATGTTCTGCCTTTCATCTTCAGCAGCTTTCTTTGCTGCCTCCTCTTTCTCTATGTGAGCTTGAATTTCAGCATGAGTGAGAAGTTCCATTACCCCATTGATTTCATAAGGAACCCTGACTGGTTCATCAGGGTCTGGTCTTCTTTCCTTGGAGGCAGGCACCAAGATTGTGGGCTTAGGTTCAGTGGTTGTTAGAATGCCCTTGCCTTTGTCTTGGTGGGATGAAGATGTGGTGGCTTCAGGATTCTCCCCCTTAGTGTGAGAAGGAGGTTGTTCTTGTTCAGGTTGTGGAGGTTCTTCAGTGACATTCTCCCCCTCAACTGTTGCTTGACCCATAGTGAGAGAAAGAGTTGGTTTGCTCACTGAAGTTGAGGGAGCTTGACCTTTGAAGGCCTGATAGATCTCAGTCATCATGGACTTGATGTCTGAGGTGTCCTCCAGAAGAGTTGAGACCTTAGTCTCAAGAGAAGCCTGAGAAGCTTCTAATGCAGTCATCCTTGGCCCAAGATTCCAAGCCATGGAGGAAGAAGATGATGCCAAAGAAGCCATGTGGGACTCCATAATACCCAGGGAAGATCGAATGGAGTCTACTGAAGAGTTGAGTCCCTGAAGATTTGAGGATCTTAGCACAGTTACCAGCTCAGTCAACTGAGAAGTTTGTTGCTGGTAAGTTTCTGAAGCCTGAAGAACTTTTTTGTTTAGCTCAGGGTCATCTTTCACTGACTCTTGAATTGTTTCAACGCTCTTTTGTAAGTTGGTGAGAGCCTCGTTGAACAATTTTAAGTTGTAATCAAGATTCGTCAGGGAGAAGGAGATAGATGACATGTGCTCATTTTCATCATCATGATGGGCTTCCACTGATTCCTTCAGGTTTACATAATGAACAGCGGCTTCAGTGTGCTGGTCAAACATTTCTTCAGTCAGACCTTGGAAGAGAGCCTTGTTGGTCTTGAGCAGGAACTTGACCAATTGTCTCTCAGTGAGAGGAAGAGTGTTGTCATACTTGGTGAGGATGTTGTCAGTATCCGAAGAACCAGCAGCTTGAGGTTCTGATTCTTCACTTGGATGTGGAGATGACTGATGTGATTGTTCAGGTTGTTCAGAGTGTTCAGATTGTACATCAGTTTCCATATCCTCACCTGCCTCAAAAATTTCCTCTTCACTCTCTTCCTTGAGCTCTTCATCAGACTCAATAAGAGCCTGAAAGTCCCCCATGGACTCAATACCCAAAAATTCAACCGGCTCCTCTTTATAAAAAGACTCGCCTTTGGTTTGGCCAGGTCCTGACCCCGTTGTCATAATAACTGAGTGGGTTTGCTCAGCCTGACTAGCCATAATAACTGGGGTAATACCAGCCTGGCTTTTGGGGGCAGTTCCTGAGTGAATGGATCCGCCTGAGGGGTTGATGGGTTCCATATCAGCGGGTTGTTTCTTTCCCTCTGAGTCTTTGTCCCCCTTAGCACCTTCAACTACTGATGGGTGCTTTCCAGTAGTATCACTAGGCACTGATTGTGATGATTGATGGACCCTCTTCCCATCAGGATTGTACAGTCCTTTTGGGGATTTAGGATCCTTAACTCCCTGAGATCCTGAGTGTGATTGATCAGGAACGTTAGCAGGATGTGATTGTTTGTGGGTCCCCTTCCCAGTAGGATAGTGCTGTCTTACTGAGGATTTAGGACCTTTTTCTCCCTCAGGCCCTGATTGTGATTTATCAGTTCCTTCATCGGGATGTGAGAGATTGTGGGTCCCCTTCTCAGTGGAGTAGTGCTGCCCCACCGAGGATTTAGAACCCTTTTCTCCCTCAGGAACTGATTGTGATTTGTCAGTTCCTTCATGGGGATGTGAAATGGTGAATGTTCCTGATCCCTCAGACTTGTGTATGTCAGTGGGAACATGTGGAAAGGGTTTGCCCGAGGATACTGAGGATGATTGCTCAGTGCCCTCCGTTGGCCTTTGTTTTGTGGTCAGGAGGGTCTCTGTAGTGGGTGTCTCAGAGGTCTGGGCCACATTCAACCTCTTTTTAAGGTTTAGTTGGTTTTCGGCATCAGTCTCAGTGGCGAGTGATTTGGGTTTAACCACCTTACTGGACTGACCCTTCTTAGTCTTCTTCACCTTCTTTGTAGGTGAAGGTACTGGAGAAACAGCGTTCTCCCCCTGAATCACCTCCATCATATAGGTGGTCAGGGCAATGGGTGTTACCACAGGGATGCCACTAGAAAAATTGGTCTTATGCAAGACGTCAGGCTTTGTGCCTTCGATGTTAGACCTTTCATAGTCAGAACCAAGAAGGTCCTGAAGCACACAGAAAATAAACCTAGGGTAAGACAAATGTTTTTGCCTAGATTTTCCTGAGAGCTTGGCAACAAGGTCTCGGAAGATTATTCCTCCGATATCAATCTTTGTACCCTCCAGGAGGCTGAACAACATCAATTGTTGTGATGAGTTCAATTGCTCCGTGGAGGATTTATTCCCCCCAAGGACCTAAATGACAAATGTCATCAAGATCCTCCAGACTGGGTGGAACCAGGTTTTGACTAGTGGAGCCTTCTCCAATAAGGCTTCAGCAGACTGATCAGGACGTCTGAGGTCATGAGGTCCTAGAAGGATTAATTCATTTTTGACCTCTTGATCAGTGGGATTGGGCTCAAAAGCCTCAGCAAAATCAAGACCTGTGGCCTTGATGAAGGTGTTGTAATCCAGGGAAAGGGGTCTTTTCCCATTCATCACTGTGAATGTGATGATGGATTCTTTGGTATCTTTTGGGCAAGTAGCCACAGCAGTACACCAGAATTCCCTCAGGTAGTCATGGTAGATGACTGAGGGGGTCTTGGTAAATGCCTTTGCAAGAAAACAGTTTTGAAGATATTTCATAACGTTCTTGTAGGCTGGGAACTTTTGTGGATAGGAAAAGTTTCCCACCACATTGTTCTTGGTGAGGTCTACACCCTCCAATGTGAAATCCACATTAGGGGCGTATGTCACAGCTTTAGAAGAAGCCATATTTGTTGGTAAGTCTGGTAACAAAGATGGTTTGGGATTGCTTAAAGCTAAGAACACACACTATTAGTTTTGAGAGAAAAAATGGGCAGAATTTGCTTCAAATTTCTAATAGACGTGTGTGTGTTCTTTTTGGTTGGGGTATTTATAGGGAATTGAAGTGGAGGGTACTTTAGGCATTAAGCGGATTTAATTTATTCAAAAAGATTTATTGGAAACTGTTTTGAATAAAATGTTTTGGGATCCGCATTTAATGCCAACACTCCACTTTTCCCTGGTTTGGCGCAACAGTCAAGGTGAACAGTTGAGCAGTTCTGTAAAAGTGTAATTTGCAGAGATGAGTCATCACATATCTGTAATGTGATTGGAGAGGCATTTAATGCCAAGTGGGAATGTGGTGGCCCAGAGGTGGAAGCCAGAAAGGCAAAAAGAACAAATATTCTTAAATTAAATATGAGTTCAGTTACCAACCTCGGACATTTACTAACTAGATACTTAGAGCATTTAAGTCAGTATTTAATGTCTCTTTTCAGGGCCCTGAATGACTTTTCATTCAGTGATGGTTTTTCAGGGACTTGGGATTAGTCACTGATGATTCAGGAATATGGAATGATTCCTGGGTTACAAGGATTCAGGAACTTGGGTTTAGTTCCTGAACCCTAAAGATTTCAGGAACTTGGGTTTAGTTCCTGAGGTTGAGGATTCAGTGATTTTTTTTTTCACTGATGTACACATTGAGTCAGGGACCTGAGGTTTATTTTTTTAATTGACACTTGGTTGGGAGAAATCAATCAGTGGATTGATTCTCTATATCCAGCATTCCTAATTCAGCTTTCAGTCTGGTGAAAGTTGGTTCATCCAATGGTTTGGTGAATATATCAGCTAACTGATATTCAGTAGGAATGAAGTGTAATTCAATGTCACCATTCATGACATGGTCCCTGATGAAATGATATCTAATATCAATGTGTTTTGTTCTCTGATGAAGAACAGGGTTGTTTGAGATTGCAATTGCACTTGTGTTATCACAAAAGATGGGTACCATCTTGTACTGAATTCCATAGTCACTGAGTTGACTTTTCATCCTAAGTACATTTGCACAGCAACTAGCTGCTGCAACATATTCAGCCTCAGCTGAGGACAAGGCAACTGATTGTTGCTTCTTAGCACTCCAACAGACTAGTTTCCCACCAAGAATTTGGCAAGAGCCTGAGGTGCTTTTTTTGTCCATGTTGCATCCAGCATAGTCAGAGTCTGAGTATCCTTTAAGATCAAGGCCTGAGCATTTTGGATAATATAATCCAAGGTTTGGAGTACCTTTCAGGTACCTAAATATCCTTTTCACAGCTGTGATGTGTGATTCTCTTAGGTCAGATTGATATCTGGCACATAGACATACTGAGAATTAGATATCAGGCCTTGATGCAAGTAGATACATCAGTGATCCTATCATTCCTCTAAAGAGAGTTTGATTTACTGGTTTACCATTGAGATCAGGACCAAGGTTGTTTGGGGGAACCATAGGAGTCTTGACTGAGGCACAGTCACTGAGTTCATACTTTTTCAGTAGGTTCTTAACATACTTCTCTTGACTGATAGTGGTTCCTTTATCAGTCTGCTTGATCTGAAGACCAAGGAAGTAGGTTAATTCTCCCATCATGCTCATTTCAAATTGCTTAGCCATTAGTTTTTCAAATTTTTTGCAAAGCTTGTAACTTGTTGAGCCAAAGATGATGTCATCAACATATACTTGTACTAGTATGACATCAGTATTTGTCTTATAGATAAACAATGTGTTGTCTATCTTTCCTCTGACAAATTTGTTTTGGATTAGAAAGGATGACAGAGTTTCATACCATGCCCTGGGAGCTTGTTTCAGTCCATAAAGGGCTTTATTAAGCTTACAGACATGATCAGGAAACTCATGGCTTTCAAATCCAGGAGGTTGCTGAACATAAACTTCTTCTTTCAGTGAACCATTTAAGAATGCACTTTTAACATCCATTTGGTACACCTTGAAGTTCATGTATGTAGCAAAAGCAAGGAAGATCCTGATGGCTTCCATCCTTGCTACTGGTGCAAATGTTTCTTCATAGTCAATGCCTTCTTGATGATTATAGCCTTTGGCTACAAGTCTGGCTTTGTTTTTAATGACTATGCCATTTTCATCAGTTTTGTTTTTGAATATCCATTTCATGCCAATGACTGAGACATTTTCAGGACATTTGACCAAGGTCATTACCTTGTTTCTGTCAAATTGTTCCAGTTCATCATGCATGGCCTGAACCCAACTTGGATGTGTAAGTGCTTCTTTAACACTTTTGGGTTCAATTGTGGAAATGAAGTCCAAAAATAGGCATTCATTTGCTGAGGCTGCTCTTAGACTAGCAGCCATGCTCCTGGTGAGCATGCCTTCAGTAGGCTCTCCAATATTATTGACAAGTTCAATGTCCTGAGACCTATTCCAACTTTCCTGAGGTCCTGGATACTGATTTGAACTTGTGGAGGCCTGATTGGGTGGAGGGGTTGGTTCTGGAGTAGACACATGATCATTGATTGGATCTTGAGTGTCTACCTGATCACTGAGATTGTTTGGTTCTTAAGCATTTTGAACAGACTGATTAATTTCATCAGTGTTTGCATGTGCCTCAACAAACTCAGTGATGGTTGGGTTAGGTAGGTTGTGAGGGATTATGTAATAGGAGAGATTAGCATCATCATGATACTGAGTAGAAGGATTGTTTTCAGGAAGATATTCATCAGGAGGATATCTTGAAGAGTTATCAATTCCTATCTCTTCTACTGAGGCAGTTGAGAACCTGATTGCATCAGTGCTCTCATCAAAGGTAACATGAAATGTTTCCTCAGTCTGCTGTCTCCTTGTGTTGAACACTCTGAAGGCTTTTGAGACAAGTGAGTATCCCAGGAAGTATCCATCATCAGCTTTTGTATCAAATTTTCCTAAGTGATCCTTGTGATTATGAATAAACACAGGACACCCAAAGACATGAAAGTAGCTGATGTCAGGGATTCTTCCTTTGAATAACTCATATGGGGTTTTCCCATGTCTCTTGACAATGATGGATCTATTTTGTGTATAACAGGCAGTTTTGACTGCATCAGTCCAAAAATGTTTGGAAAGGACTGATCCACATAGCATTGTCCTAGCAGCTTCAATGAGTGTTCTATTTTTCCTTTCAGCAACACCATTTTGTTCAGGTGTGTATGGAGAGGAAAAGTTTTGGGAGATACCTTTCTCATCACAAAAACATTCAAGTTCATAATTTTTGAACTCAGTCCCATTGTCAGTTCTAATCTGTTTGACCTTAATGTCATTTTGATTTTCAATGTTCCTGACAAAGGACATGATTGTTTCAGCTGCCTGGCTCTTTTTGATCAGGAAGAATACCCAAGTGTATCTAGAGTATTCATCCACTATGACCAGAGTATACTTCTCATGGTTAATAGACCTTGGACTGATAGGTCCAAATAGATCCATATGGAGAAGATGTAGGCAGTTCCTGATGGAAAAGTTGGTTTTGGTTTTAAAGGATGCTCTGTGATGTTTACCTTTTTCACAAGCTGAGCATGGTTTATCCTTTGAAAAGACAAGTGATGGTAAGCCAAGGACCTTGTTTTGTTTTACAAGATTGTTTATGTTTTTAAAGTTCAGGTGGGTGAGTCTCTTATGCCAAAGCCAGTTGAGTGTATCAGTGGCCTTAGCAAAGAGACAAGTTCCATCCTGAGTTAGACTAGACATGTCTAATACATAAACATCTTGTCTTCTTGGTGCAATGAGGACAATTTCCTTATTTGCATTGAAGATGGTTCCTTGCTTATCATCAAACTGAACTATGTATTTTGCATCACATAGTTGACTGACACTGATCAGATTATACTTAAGACCATTAACATAAGCTATCCTAGTAAAGACAATACCATTGCAGTTTACTGAACCATAACCTTCAGTGAGACAAGATGAATTATCAACAAATATCACTTTGGGTCCTGGTTCTTCCACATATTTGTGCAGACACTCCTTAACACCAGTCATGCTCCTTGAACATCCACTGTCTAGATGCCAAACAGGATCCCTGGCATGCCTCTGCACAAATAGTAAACTGGGTCAGTTCTTTTTAGGACTCCATTTCATGGAGGGTTTGGTTTTGTAGGTCTTTATGAAAGTATTAATCGATTCATGGTCAGCGGTTGAGTGGACTGAGCTACCACATGTTTTGCATTTTGTCGCAGGGGTAGCCTCAGTAGTCTGAGAGGATTGTTTATTCATTCCTCTTTTTGACTGAATGACCCTCTCTTTTCCTGAGGATTTCTGAGTGGAACTTCCACTAGATTCACAGTGTTTGTCAATTTGACAATCCTCTGGATGATGGTCATTGAATCCACACAATGGGCAAGGTGGAAAAGGCTTGGCCTTTTGCTTCTGTTTCTGCTTAGAATCAGAAGGGTAGTTCAAGCACTGAGCCTTAAGTCCTGAAAAGTTTGACATGACTGAGCATTTTTTATGATCAGAGGTCCTGTGATCTTCCTTTTTGCAAATCATGCAACAAAGGACTCTATAGCAATCATCAGTGAGATGATTTGTATAGTTGCACAGTTCACACTTTTTCAGGGGTTTGGTTGGTTTGGGTTTGGTCTTTGAGGAAGCTAGTTTTTGTTCCTTCTTTAATTGAGAAGGTTTTTCAGAAGATGCAATCTTCTCACTCAGCTTCCTGACCATCTCAGTCAACTAATCAATTCTTGGATCAGGACTTTGGGTTGCTACTTCATAAGGGACTGAAGTTGATGAGTCATCAGTATTTACTGAGACTTCAAGGGGTGGTCTTCTCAGGAGGATTCTACCTTTTCCTGATCTCTCCTTTGGAGAGTGTGGGGAGTAGACCAATGGTGGGAGGTCTGAGCTTGGTGCAGCGCCCTGAAGGGTATTTAGTGGAGGGAGTGGAGGAGTTGATTTTGATTCAGGCTCACTGATTGGATCAGAAATACTGAGTTGGTCAAAGAGTCCAAGCATACCTTTCAGAGCCTGACTTTCAGGGAGCAAGATGTTTCCAGTCTCAAAGTTTGGCAACTTACTGACTGGGTTGTCCCTGACAATCCAGTCATTTGACTTGGGTTCCATCTCTTGCTCAAAGGATATGCCAGCTGGAACAAAGGTCATTTCACTGGGACTCTCACTGGAGGTTTCAGTGAGGTGGTCAATTCCTATAGTTATCTTAGGAATTAAGCCCACAGAATCAAAGACCTTAGGGTTCTTTTTGGTCCAGCTTTCAATAACAGCCTTTTCTTTCTTAAGTTCTGTTTGAAGGGCTTGGTTTTGTTTCAAAATTTCAGTGTTCTGAATTTGTAGAGTAATAGATTCTAATTTGGCTTGTTTCAGTGCAAGCAGTTCATCTCTACATTTATTCAATTCTGACACAATATTGTTATATTTTGAATACAGGTTAAGCCTTTGTTCCTCAACAAACTTTAGATCAACACAAATATAATTCATGTAAGACTGCCAATCAGAATCATCATCCATAGAAAGTAAAGTATTTACCTTCTTCATGGTGATGTTGACCCACTCTCCATTCCTAGCATGGCTTTTTCCAACAGCCACCTGATCCTCTTCAAAAAGTGCCATTAGTGCACTAACTCTTATTTCCTCATCTGAGGAAACCTCTTCTTCATCCCAATCATATGCTTCAGCTACTAATACCTTGTTCTTTGTCTGAATAGGTTTAGATGTTTGAGCAGCCTGAGACAATATGGGGTTAGTTTCAAGAAGTGCAAGTTTAGCTTTGATTTTCCTATATTTTGTTTCAAAATCCTTTTGACCCTTGTTTTGAAATTGTTGGGTGGACTGAAACATTTTAGGTTGAAACTTGCTAGTTCCTAAGGAACTGTTTCCTGAGAATTTGTAAGAGGGTTCTGAGATAGTTTTAGAATAACAGTCCCTAGCAAAATGACCCTTTTTACCACATTTAAAGCATTCAGTGGTCTCATTTGCTTTTGGTTTTGTAAAGTTGGACTGATTTCTTTTGATGAAACGTCTTGAACTAGCAAGGAGTGCCCTTTCTTGGAATTCCAAGTTCAAGTCGTTCAGGTACTCCTCACCAGTCCTTTCATCAATTTCTTCTTCAGAATCCTCTTGAA
Source organism: Artemisia tridentata subsp. tridentata (assembly GCA_021014915.2). NCBI lineage: Eukaryota > Viridiplantae > Streptophyta > Magnoliopsida > Asterales > Asteraceae > Artemisia > Artemisia tridentata. The sequence goes on from CP139506.1 coordinate 197,705,923, forward strand.
AATCCTGCACAACACCATTAGAATAGAAAGCAGTTGATATGGGTGTGGAGGTTAAGGCCTTTTTGGACTCAAGAGCTTTTGAGTCAGGGTATCTCCTTGAGATCAAGTTGTCTTCATAGACAAACTTCCCATAAATTTCAGGGAACTCAAGGGTCTGAATGTGGTTAGCATTCCTCAGGCCTTGTGAGAAGTTGAGCCACTTCTCAGGGAGACTGTTGACAAAGCCAACATTAGTCTCATGCTTAGATAAAGTTACACCATCATTTGATAGCTCATTTATCAAAGTCTTGTATCTGGTGTAGGTCTGAGAGAGACTTTCAGAGTCCTTTGCCCTGAAAGTATTGTACTCAAGTTTAAGGTCCATGACCCTATTTTCCTTGGTATCTGAGGGACCTTCAAAGCTATTTACCAAGTCATCCCAAGTTTGCTTGGCTGTAGAACAGTTGATGACTGATTCCATTATATCGTCAGGAAGACATGATATAAGGATGCTTTTCAGGCGATGGTCCTGATTGACCACCCTCCTCTCATCTATGGTCCATTGAGCTTCAGGCTTAATTAGCCCTGCAGCAGTTTTTGAGACAAATGGGCCATCCTTGATACAAGCGATGTAGTAGGGTTCCATCCCAGTTAAATAGCAAATCATACGTTTTTTCCATTTGCTAAATTTGCCAGCCTCAAGTCTGGGTGCTACAGCAGAATAGCTGCCACCCTTTTTATCGACTAACTAGGGTATATCGGTATCAGTCATTTTAGGATCTTGGTTTTAAAAACCTGGAGCTCTCTGGGTTTTTGAAAGGTTTTATAAACCAGAGGCTCTGATACCACTTGTTGTTCCCTTAGCACACCGAGTAATAACAATTAAGTTAAACTAAGTGAGCTTATGACTGAGATCAATGCAAAGAATGTTTCTAACAGTTATAATACGTGAATATAAAAACACAATATTTTTCAACGTTTAAATTCTTATTAGAAATAATTCCAAGAATCTATTACCCAAGTGTTTTGCGGAACAAACACTTGGGATTGAATAGACAAGGGTTTATGGTGTCTCCTATCGAAACTCAATTTTTGCTTGAGTGGTAACAATATACCCACTGTGCTATCTCAGTGAGTTGTATACTCTTTGTAGGAGAGAAGTTACTTTGTAAAAGTTCTAAGCTTTCAATATACAAAGCACACATAACTTCTCTCCATCTGATCTATTTATACACAAGTAATCTAAGTATAAGTGATTAAAATAATACAAGTTGTTAAGGTAGCGTGTCTGACAATTACAAACAGTAATTGTCATTTCCAAGAACCAATAGGAATGGGCTAATAAGACTTTGGGAGTTGTTGGCTGACACTCCATGACTTTTAGCCGCAATAGGGAAGGTTGGTATCTGACAAGAGAAGAGTGTTTGGTCTGACACTTTTATCTTCTCAGATCTTTCCCTTTTGTTCCCGCCTATTCTTCAGGCATTGGTTCCTCAGTCTTCAATCACTTTAATGTTGTTGAGGAGACTGGGGTTCAGTGAGTTCTTGTCCAACACTCACTGAACCATCATCTTCTTCTTCGGCTTAAGTTCTACTCAGGGAGTACCGCCTTCCTGAGAAGTGAATCCTTCTTCTTGAATTCGCCTTAAGCATCCTGAAGATGACTCACTGAGAGACTGTTCTCTCAGTAACTTGAATTGTTCTCGGTTTAAGTTAACACTTGGTTAATTTGTATTCAAATCTTGTTTTAAGTATTCTTGGGTACTGACGAACCCAAC